>JAWQUT010000145.1:1013952-1037727 GCA_033807755.1 Ellobium chinense | reverse complement strand
AACGGGGTGGGGGGAGAAAAAGAGGATTGGTCAGAGGTTCATCAAAGGATGCCAAAAAAGTTTTTTCATGACTTTTCAAAAATATTTCCTGACAGCGTGACACATTTTCATCATAATAGCTTAATTAAAACCATCAAATAATACTTTTGTTGGAAGTGCTCAATATGACAAAGCATTGCTCAATACATTTTCAATGTGGTCAGTGCCTAAAAGAACAGTTTCAAGCCTAATTAGGAACCAACAATCCAAACTGTCTAAGATTTTAATGTAAGTGCTGGTCATTTTTGCTATTTCCAGGCCTGATAATGTCAGTGGCTATTTTCCATAATTTTCCAGGTCTGTGGCAACCCTGTTAACAGAGAAATGTTTTTTCTGCAAATAAAAGTATGGCAATCTTGAATGACAAAGATATTTAAAATATCCAAGCAGGGCTCTCTGCTTGTTTCGCTAAAGCTGTTAAACAAAGAAGAACTGAACATCAGTATAAGAACAGTTTCACGAATACCTGCTATGCCCAAACCAGTTGCCCATGCAAGCCACAACCACTGGCCAGCCAGTTGATTGCATCAGGCCATTGGCAATCCACACAACAGCATAGAAATACTTGTTGTAGAAGGTTACCCATTCACAAACACAGCCAAAAGTGAACACCTGGATGAACAGATATGATCAGGAGCTATTAAACAAGGAATATATAGTGAACCACATGCTTAGTACATAAACACGGATACTGAGTACAATATTTTTGGTCCCAAATTTTTTCCCTAAGGGTATGTGTATAATTCATATGTATTTCTGGTTATAAGTACACTTTTGGGTGCTCTAAAGGTGTACGCATTATCCGTGCTCCATTGTAATATATTTTGAGGAGCCAAAAGATAAGGAAATCTTGCAGATCAAATGCATGGATGATTACTCTAACTTATGATGATGATGTATAAAAATTTTAAAATATAGGACAAAATTAATATGCCTGAGGCAAGACTTCCTGTCTACATTCTATTCAATATAATGGTTCATAAACATCGTATTCAGCTTAACAAGACTGATATTAGTGTGGCCTTTGTTATTCACTAAATCTACAAACAAATGCTCTGAAATGCATGAAATGTAATAGATATCTTAATACTAATTCTATCCTTAATCTCTTTCCTTCTTCACTTCCATTGGGATTTGCGGTCTGTTCTGCTACTTAAAGAAAACATAAACAATCATGTAGTAACCTGCTTTTTGGGTATTATCTGTATAGATCTACAAACCCAGGCCTCTCTCACTGGTTGAAATTACTTACCAAGACTGAGGTGCTGGCCATTCCAATGGTTAACAAAATTCTCATGTTGACTCTGAGGAAAGATGAAATTACTTGGGAACATTTGAAGCCTTAGTCTCAATGAATTTCAGTCCAACACTAAATCATCTGACTAGTGGAGACTTCACATTCCACTGATTCAGAGAAAAGGATTTGTTTAGTGTGCTGGCAACATTATAAACAGAAGAAGGCAAGAAGACAAGATAGAATTCACTACCCATTCTATCATAACAATTTGTCATAACCCTGGAAACATAAAAAACAATAATACAAAACAGTATTGAGAAAACGATTTAAGTTCACTTTAATTTCTACCATCTTCTGATGAAACATCTAGAGGGTTACATGGCTGTTTCAAGAACACCAGGTTTTATTGATGGCTTTTGTTCACCGTACTTGGATCATTTCCTAAATGACTGGATTAGTCTTTTTTGGAAATGCTGAAATGAGATAAAGATCTGAAATTTAACAAAATTAACAAATTCTACATTTTAGTCCCGCTATCAGAAGAGGACAGCACTGGACTGTATCAGAATATATGGACAACAGTACTGAGCTAAGAGCTGCTTGTTAGTGTTAGTCCTTTCCACTAGAAAGATGTGGCAACATATAAAAGGAAATAGGGAAAAAAAGAGGAATTTTTGTAAAGAAATGTAGGCATCATTTATTCCAATTTCATAGACACTAACAATTTTCTAAATCACATAATGTAAACTCAGATCACATCAAAACTGATTGTTTGCCTTCAATGGCCAAGGAGATGTTATTTCAGCATCATAGCCCTTTTTCTCTACAGTGACACTTTTACAGAAAAGACAAAAAAAAAAAAAAAAAAGGGGGGATGAAATTGCAATGATGCATTTCAGAAGAAGGAAAATTTAGAACTGTTTCTGGATTAGATGGTACTAACCTGTCTCCTATATAGCCATTGAGAAACAGTCCCTGCAAGACAATGGAAACACAGACCAATGAAGTGCATGTGAAAACATAAGAAAGATTAACATATCATCTTCCTTATTCCACATTTTCTTATACCGTTTTTTGTGCTTTTGAGAAATTTAGTGTTCTCAACCTGCTGCTCAAAGCAAAACAATGAGGCAGATGTAGTTGAACTTATAAAATTGGGATATAATGTAACAAGTCAAAATTTTACATTAGTTTTAATAGGAAAATGAAGATAAATGAAAGATCATAGTAATACAAACAATTATCAAAAAATAAGTTTGGCAACTGTGGAATGAGATTGATGAATATCCATACTGACCTATAAGATAATTTAAAATGATATCATATGCAACCTTTATGTCAATACAGATTATACACGTTTGTGCATACTTTAAGGCTGTAAGACTTACATAAGTTCAATAATACAAAACTTACTCATTACCATTATAACAATAGAACAGATACCTAATGATTGAAACTTTTTCTCATCAATCACTATATCTGGATACTTGAAAGGTGAGTCATGTAAATGAACACCACAATCACAAGATTCTCATTAAAGTAATAGACAAGGAATAAATTCTCACTGATGTTATCTAGACAGGAGACATGGACAGCTTGATTTCTGAATCCTATGGTGCTGTAGTAGGGTGTAAAGCATTCAGACTTTCAGGATAAACTTGGTACTTCTCTATCAAGGTTTTAATGAAACAAATTTTACCTAACAGACTGTATGTGATGATTTTATTATGTATTACTGTGTCTCATATGGCTGATTTTTTAACGCCTCTCACAGTTGAATTTTATGACCTTCAGGGCTTTCATTCCTGATGCATTTCAATAGGTGGATGTGTCAGGTATGAGTATCTGCCACTCTACTTATTTTGTTGTCAGAATACCCCTTATTACAAATTTGCAGTATTACAATTTTGTAGTTCACCCAAACTGTCGTGCAATGACAAATCAATATATAAGTATAATGTAATTTGGTTATATGATTATACAGTGTTTTGTTATTGCATGGCATTGTACTGGTTCTGTCTGCCAAAGAGGGAAACTAGTCCTGTAATCAGTAATGTCCATCAAACAGTTCACAAAAGACTCCCCCTCCTCTCTTCAGCTTCTCTTCTTCCCACGTACTTACAACTACTGATAATGAAGTTAACTATCAGCCACAAACTACAGTCAGCTTGTATGAATAAGTAAAGAAATTAAAAATCATTATCTACCATTTATTTCCAAGGGCACTGAAATTCATATCACACTCGGTCATGTGCAAGAGGAGAAGAAACAAGTGAAGATATGGGATTCATGCTTCCCAGTCCTATTAGGTCACTTCAAACTTACATTCACAGTATTTGCTACGTGCTCCTTCATGTAACACTGATTGCAAAGAAAATGGTACTTCAGTTATCATTTCCACCAAGACGATGACTGTGCCCCTTTCATTCTTTACCTGATGTTAATTTTGTTATCTTTCATTTCAGTATGTTTTTACACAGGGAAGGAACGTGACTATGATGAAAACTTTTTTTGCAAGTTCTCGGATATGCACTTTTGTTATGATAGAAAGAGGAAGGTGGGGAAGACCTAAACTTGATCTTAACAGATGTAGTAGATTGTGTAATACTTGTAACGGGATAAAATATGTGTACCACTGCATTGTAGAATGTACAAAATTTGAGCACATAAGACTGAAATACTTACCTTAATAGTTCTTAACAAAACCTAGTATGGCTAGATTCCTAAATCTTTTAAATTCAAGTAATAATAAAGAACTCAGAAACAGAGCAATAGGATTCTATCATATTTTAAGAGAATGTGAAAAGTTTAAGTGACACAAGTGTTAGTTCCCTTTCTGGCAGGGAGGTGGGGAGGGTTGTTTTTGTTACATAGATGTGTCTAATGGGATGTTGTGAAAGTTGTAGCTGTTAACATTAGAGGGGGAGAGTGAGTGAGTGAGAGAGAAAGTGTGTGAGATAGGGAGAGAGGAAGTCAGTGGGACAGAGAGACAGAGATAGTGAGACAGAAAGAAAGAGAAAGAGACAGAGGTGTCAATGACTAAATGTAAGTGACAGTTGTGCATAAAATACATGCTTTTTTTTTTCTTTTCATTCATTCTGTTATACTGATGGGATGTTATATTGTATGTGGTTGGCTTTCGCCTAAATAAACAAACTTGAAACTTGTTAAATAAAGTGTATTCATTAAGGGTTGTAAGTCAGGTCATATAGTTTAGCTTAACCCCTATACTGCATATGACATCCTAAAAGTTGCATTATCATGTCGTTTCCAACGTATCCATACGTCTACTATTCCTATGTGCAATATGAAAACACGATGTGGCAATGAGGTTAAATGGAACTGGTTCCATCCCTGCTTAATCTGTCCTGACAAAAAGACTTAAGCTCAGCCAGGGTTTGTTATCTCTTTCTGTACTTTTCATCTATACAGTGATCCCACCAACAGCTGTATTTGGATTAATCACTAGTATGTCAGTGTTGCAAGGGACCCAACACAAACCATCTTACTTTCTCTCCCTAAGCTTGTTTCCTGTCATTAATTGACTATATTAATTATGTAAAATTTAGAAATCCTTCCTTCAAATGAAATTACTGGCATGCTTCCAAAGTTTGGTGTTTTTAGATGATGTTTTTCATTCATTGTTGCTACTTGTAAAGTAAACAAACACAATGATAACTCTAATAAATTCACCGTGGAAACCTCAAGTATGGAAATGATTTATCAATGCAATGAAATGGATTACAATTGGATACAAACATTTATGCAGGCAAAAATGTTATGTGAGTAACAAAAATACTTGAAAATTGTCTGTCTATCACCGTTTGTGTCTACATGTGTTCTAGTCTCTTCTGACATCTACATCGCTGACAAACACACTTACTTTTTCTTTTATTCTTTGAATCTATGTTCAATTTCCTTTCACTGATGTGTTATTTGTCATATTTCATTCATAAATAAATGTGTGGTGTGATATGATATATAATCACCCAATCAATAAAAAAGTAATTTGATGGAAATTGCTACCTGGACAAGAGCTGAATTGCAGTATATGGACAGTAAAGAGCAATTCAAAAGTAAGTAGTTATCTGCAGTCAAAGCTTCTTTGCACTTAAGTCATTCCTCAGAAAAGGAAAAATATGTCATTTAAACCACAAGGCATTACATCATTAATTTCAAACAATACTACTATGCTAGGACTAGAGGTAAGTAAATCAAGCTGTTTTGTCAAAGGATGGCAGTGTTGACCTTAATTTTGGTCAACAGTTTTGCACCACTTCCAATGATTATCAGCTGTGAAAAGTTACTGAACTTAATGTATGTCAAGATCAATAAATGCAATCTATGACCTACTGTATGTCTGCAATCTCATTTACTCTGTATTCAGTTATTAGATATGGTGATATTGAATTTACATCATGCTTGCCTTGTGGGCAAAGCATATAATCCCTCTCTGTGTAATAGTCTTAAGACTAAATTCCAGTGTAAAGTAAAATGAAAACCACTGTGAGATTGTCCATCTTTGATTTACTTCTGAAATCTCCTACAAATTGTCAGCTTCGCAAGACTCTCATACTATAAAAGATGAAGCTTTCCTTACTGTTATGTAAGATGTGTTGGGGAGAGGACCATGTGAACAACATACTTTATTTTTTAAAAATCAACTCCGAAGCAATAAAGATTCAGGTGCTTACCACTGCATAGGCCAGCATGAAGACTGTGTCAAGGACTCCTTGGTAGCTCTCAGCATCATCAGGTTCTTCAAACATGTCATGGCTGTTCCATATCTACAGAACAGACCAAACAGGACATTTATCAATGATATCCCGTGAAAAAAGCCATTAAAGACATCAGACTGGAGTGTGTACTGCGCAATACATGCTTCATGCCCTACATTCTTTAAAAAACCAGCATGAAGTTACTGGAGAATCCAAAAAGGCTATAAAGTGGCAAATAAACTTTTAATACAAACATACTTTTTGCCCTTGTTTCATCTTTATGTCGGGCACATGAACTTACAGAATCAAGAACAGGACCAAAATTAGCTATCAAACCATTTATGCCACTGTTAAATGCAGCTGCCTCACTGAATTTGTTTAATAGACATTGAAACAGTCATATCAAAAACTCATAGAGCTATACCAAGTGTAAATAGCATAATAAAACTTATAATATCCATATTAAAGATTCTGGAACATTTGCACAATTTTTTTTTCACATATTGAAAACTTTCTCTCTATGCTTTTAATTATTCAAATTATTCAGATTTTCTTAATGAAGATAATATTTCACAAAAGAATATTCCTTGGATTGTTAAAAATTTCTTTCAATGAACCTGCCACACCTCTGAAACTATTAGTATGAAATCTAACTTTTTTCTTTCAAGCAAACAAAATATAGAATCATGTACTGTATATCCCCTACTTACTGAAAATAAAATGTAAATGTTGAGCTGACATAGACCTATGCTCTGCCAAATTAAAAAATAAATATCATACTTTTAAACTTCAGGTAATTACTCTCTAGACTGCCTCAAGGACAGACATGTGAACATGCAACATGGCTTTCAAGTTGCCAAATCCATGGACACTGCACATGGATATCAGTTAACAGATCACAACACATTCCACTGTCCACCAGTAACTATTCATCCAAATGCACTTCTCATGTTGCAAGAGGGAAAAAAACAATTTTCTGTAACAGAACCAGCGCTCTTAGAAGCGAGTTCTCTGCTTTGGTTGCTACGGCCAGGACATCTTTGATCCCAGCTGCTGCAGCAATTTGTGCAGGTACTTCCACGGCCCTTTTCCCTTGTTCCACCTCACCCACCCCACATGAGGAATGATCATTGTTATCTTCATGAATACATATAGTGTTATCATGGTAGCAGCAAAAACTACTAAGCAGTTTGTACTTATGGATCGCTGTGATGCCTATCACTGAAAGGGCAAGAGAACTCAGATTTTCAATATCACATGAGAATGGAAAGAATCATCTAAATAAACTTACATTGTCAGGTTTGAGCTCTGGAACGGTTGCATTGTGGAAGCTGGGAGTCCACACCTTATTTGTGGTGGCTTTGACATTACTGAATGCCTTCCTATTCGCATGGAAGAATGCATAGCTGAGACAGAGAACAAGAAACAGTCAAATATTGTATCATTAAATATGAATTGTATCAGTAAAAGACTTCATATTTTCATTTTATGTATTAACACTTCTGCCAAGTTATCATCATAATGTTAAGGGGCCAATTAAATATAAATTCTTCATGATGATGGTAAATACTTGGATACAGAGCACTTGGTGTTTACACACAGAATTACATTATTTTGTCCCCTAAATACTTCAGCACTTCTTAATTCATTTCCATATAATAAAATTCATATGAAAGAACAGGCAGGTTCTGATATTTAATTTGCTCTTGACCGAATATTTGTATGGCAAGAACCTAACTGTGTCATCTTTCATCATAATATGCACAACCTAGTGTCTGTCATTTAGGAATGGTTCACTTAAATATTTAGGTTGACCATTAGGAAATACAATCACTCAACAGAAATATTAAGAATTAAGAGTATGACTACAATAAAATGTCATATTTCCTAATACTATGAATAAAAGTAAGGCTTACTGTTTAAATGGTGTAACAATTCTTTTACAAAATGGGCATGTACCTGAAAAACGTGAGCACAAATATAGCAGCTTTATGAGAGTGTTTCCGTGTCAGATGTATCATCTTTAAAGTCTGGCTTGCTGTGGTCTGAAAGCAGCTGCTTCATCCAGCGCAGCTGTTTATATAATCAGTAACACACCGATAGTGGAGTGATCAGTATTTCACTACACAAAGTTCAATGTGGTTTCATTTTATAATGTCGACGTGATAAGCTTTAATCACAGATTATGGACACTACCCTCTTAACAAAAGTCCAGGTTATCAGGGTGTAAAGTGGGTCAGGATGATCTCTAGGATATCCTATATCGAGCACAGATCATTAATGACAGTCAGCGACGTACTTCTTTCCAAAGTCTGAAACAGAAAAAAATGTCTGAGAATAAAAAGTCTCCTTAATCAGAGGAGAAGCAAAAGGATACTTACTGCGGGGGCACAATGGTTGTTCAACGTAACACTTATCAATTATACTGATAATTTTTTTTGGAGGCCACTTCTAGGGTTGGGGGAGGGGGATATGTGGTGGGAGGTAGGAAGAAGGAGTAACTATCTATGCCATTGTTCTTAAGGAAACTCTATGGTCTGCCCTTACTGAGCCTGCTGCTCTACATTCCCTTAACAACATCAGCCTACCCTAAGATCGGTTGCACTGTTAGATAACCTTAAAACTTGGGTAAGAAACATTTATTAATTGTAACTCAGTCATCTTTTTAGGCATTGCTTCCCTCATTTTTTCCTTGAAAACACATAATCTTTAACACTGCATTATGCAGTATTGAAAAAAAGTGGTTATCCACACTCAGTCCACCGTGTGAATATCATCCGGCAGAGTCAGCCCTAATAGCACATTTAAAAGAAACTGGTCTTCATGAATGTTCCCAGCTAATCTTTTTCTTATATTTCTGTGATGCTTGTGCATTCTGGCAAACAATCTAACCTGATACTTTGAACGCTTGTCTGTGAAAACGTGACAAAAATCTCAGAGTACAGTATTACTGTTACTGCCATCTCATTTACTTAATGGGTATGAAAGTACCTGTGGCACTTACTTCTATTGTAATGAAATGTTTTGAGAGAGTGATCTTAAAAATGCTTGTTCAAGAGGTCAGACACGAGCTTGACCCATACCAATTTGCATATAAAGAAAAGTGTAGTGTTGAGGATGCTGTGCTGGTATTTTTAAACACCACACTCAAACACCTAGATGCGAACAGAACATACACACACGTTTTATTCATCGACTTCTCTTCAGCATTTAATACTATACAGTCCCATATGATGGTCAACAAGTTGATGAATTTAACAGTAAACGAAAGTATCATTGCATGGATACTTGATTTCTTGACCTCTCGATCCCAGTATGTTAAACGTAATAATACATGTTCATCTCACCTGTATCTAAATACAGGTGGGCCTCAAGGCTGCGTTTTATCGCCTACTTTGTACACCATCTACACGAATGATTATCGTAGTCACCATCCAAACACCACATTGTTAAAAAAAAATTTGCCGATGATTCATGTATTTTAGGCCTACTAGCAACATCTGATCTAAATTATCTTGATGAGGTACAGAGTTCTGTCACTTGGTGTAAAGAGAATTTCTTGATGCTAAATGTGCGGAAGACAAAAGAGTTGATTATTGATTTCAGAGTAAAGAAAGATCCATATGATCCTTTGGTCATTGAAAATGAAACAGTAGAAATTGTTGAGACATATAAATACCTGGGTTTCACCATTGACAACAAATTAAACTGGCACTCACACGTCAGCGCAGCGACATGACTAAAAAACTAAATCAAAGACTCTATTTCCTGCGGAAACTGAAATCCTTTAACGTAGATAAAGTCCTACTTAAGCTTTTTTATAATGCTGTGGTTCAAAGTATCCTAACATTTGATATTTCTTGTTGGGGAGGCAGTATAACAACACATGACAAAGACATATGAAACAAAATAATTCACAAAGCAGAGAAAGTTATAAAATGCGATTTACAATCTGTAGATGAGCTGCTTGATAAAAATTTACACTCAAAAGCACAAACTATCTTAAACGACCCAACCCATATTTTATTTGATGAATTTAAAAGATCTGAAAGAAGTAAAAGAACTTTACAACCACCAGCAAGAACTGAAAGATATCATAGGTCATTCGTGTCTTTGGCATCAGGAAGGCTCCGGTCTAGCAGTCTGTGAACAGTGTGTGTGAGTGTTGTGTGTGTGAGAGAGAGAGAGAGCGCGGGTGCGTGCGTATGTATGCATGCATGTGTGTGCATCTGTGTGTGTCTATATTAATTTACTTATGTGTGTATCTATATCTGTGTGCTCTTGCCTATGTATAGAGTGATTTTGATGTGCACTTGTCCGAGACAAATTTCCTGTGAAAGGATAAATAAAGTTTATCTTATCTCATCTTCTTATCTTATCTTAAGATAAGGACAGACATGATGGGACACTTCACTGATTTGAATTTGAATTCAGTCGCAAACTTCCATATTTTTCCAACTGTCATGAGTATTACACAAAAACTTCGCAGATCACTAGTTTACTAATCCCTCCAAATGTTACAATAAAGATGTACAGAAAAAGGGGTTTTTTTGTTTTGTTTAATGTCATGTGGGTCCATTTCTCCACAGATTTTGCTCCGATTTGTTGTGTGAGCCATAAATTTAGAGAGGATGGTCCTTTTATGGTCAGCAACAGTCTAAAACCTTCTCCTTCCAAATTTATAAAAAATGGATCTTTCTACATCCGAATGACTGGCTCCATGTTTTAAAATGGTATCACCACGCTGGTGTTATCAGGCCAAATTTCTCAGATTTGATGAGCTTTTAAAAGGTGCTGGCATTAGGAAATATCATTTGACATGTTACTTGTTTCTCAGCTTAACTGGTTGAGTATAAAAGTAAAAGAGAAGCAGAGTAAATGCATGCAGATGCGGGTTAGCAGTCTGCTTCACATTAATATCCTCATAAATTTGCAGCTATGCTTTGACTAGTATTGTAGCAAATAATCTTTAATATTTGAAATATGAAAGCAAATCCATGTGTGAATTAAAGCAGCACCCACGACAATTTATAGGTGAAGTTTGCTTTCTGACAGTAATGACTGAATGGTGCACCAATCTAGAATTCAAAATAACAGTTTTCTAAACATTGCATTTCCTCCCATTCACAGTGAAATAATAATAAAAGTATTTTTTCCTTGCAAATTTCGCTTGAGATGAAAATAATATCAATCTAACAAATTTGTACTGAGATTCATACATGTAAAATAGTGACAATAATATATTAATAAAAATTAAGTGATAAGGAACACTGTACTTAATGTATGCCCATGTCCAGTATTTCTTAAATTGTTGTTAGCTTCCCAGCTGCAAGTTTTAATTACTAAACCTTTCGATATGCTTGAGTACAAACTCCCATGCAAGCACAGAAGTTGAACCATATTTAAACATACGTCATCAGCAGTAATCATATTTCCCATTGTCCAATATAAAGGCTGATGATTTGTCTCTTCATCATTTCTGCTGTTCAGGACCTTAGACCATCTGAAAGCATGACACTCATCTAAATGTTTTCATCATGTTTGGAATAAAATGTTTACACTGTGTCACATTGTGGAAGGAAATGTGAATTTCAAATATCTTAAATAGCAAAATCTGATGCTACAGATGCAAAATTATTATTATGATAAATCAATATTGGGAAAATAAAATTCCATCACAACCAATACTATTACTAACTGTTCACGTTGTGCATACATACACACAAATAAATCTACAGAGCACCAACAGCAGAAGGAAGTCCAAATGAGACTCGCATCCCTAATGACTATCTCTCAGGACAGGTTTGCTTTTGCATCGCCACAGTTCATTTAGTCATAGATCAACCATCCAATCCATCCATTTTCTTCTTGATTATTCCTCCCTACCCAGACCTCATGCCCACTAACAGAATCTAAACCCCTAACCCTAGTGTCCATAATAGTCGAAGTCCATCGACATGGGAGCATGAAGCATGGGTTCCTCCCCTTAAAGCTATTTGCTGGATGTCCCAAAATGCCATCATTAAATTCATAGTCAAGAGTGATAATCTGAGTCATCTCAAATGGGAGAATTTTCATCTGTTGATATTTTTTTACATTCAAAAACATCTTTTTCAATCAATCAAATAAATACAAAGAGGTTCCCGAACCATTTGCAAATGCTATTTCTCAAGGAATAAAACATGTTTTTGCTTCTGTAAAGGAAATAATGAATATTAAACTTACGCACTGTGGAGTTGGCTTCAAGCTCGGCAGACAATTTGATACTTGGATCAACTTGGGAAATCTAAAAACAGTACCATTTCTCTTTCTTTGTTCATCCCCCACGGAAGGATTTCCATATGTGGTAACTCCTACAACTGCAGTCAGTAGGCCTACCTTAATTCCGAATAACATACTAATACCAACCCGAACCCTAACCCTCCCCTAACCTTAACCCTATCCTTAACCTAATACTAATGCCCATCGTGACAGCAGCATCAGTCGAAGCGAGCATAACTCCTTATCGGTTACCACATATGGAAATCCTCCCTCGCCCACAAAAATCTTAGCCCCTCTTTTTTTATGTATCCCTCTTTTGTGTGTTCACTGGTACGGATCAGGAGTTTGTTGTAGTAGTTACCACATATGGAAATCCTTCCGAAAAACTATATGGTTCATCTGGTGAAACAGGGGGTCTCTCTATGTAATGTCACTTACAGGGATTTGATTACAGCTTCTGCAGATTTTTCGGCTATGTCAAAGGACAGCACCGCAATGATAATTACAGTTCATTTAGAAGTCACAGTCAGGTCATGGACTAGATCGATGTTTCGACTAAATTGGTGCTGTTGTTTGAGAAAGCTTATTTTTCAACCCTATAATAATGTGCTGTATTTCTTAGACAGACTATCTTAGTATCTAGTCTAGATCTTGATAGTCTAGTCGTATTAGTGAGTTAAAAGTGAGGAAGTATTAGTAAACAAAAAATTACAAAGATGAAAGATGACCGCGTTGTGTTGATTTGTTACTGAGGAGGAACCAGGTTTTAATCTAATACTAATTTCATTAAACTGTTAAAAATGGTCCCATTAGTAGACTCTAATATAATAAAAGCTTAAAGCGATTTGGTTCAGCGTAAATTATCACCTTCCAATCAACCCTACGAATAAGACGTCAGCGTCTGTGCCTACATTGTGGAACTCTTCACTCTTCGCCAAAATAAAAAAGAAATGATGGACTCATTCGGTGCAGAGTGTCTCGATCACTTAGACTAATGATCGATTACTGAATGATTGTTGAAAACATAAATCTAGGCATCCAGGCCTAGTTGAACTTGAGGAGACACTTCAATAGAGCCCCATTTAATATGCAGGAGATCTAATAATAGGCCTAAATTGATAATGGATGTGCACCACTCCTATTCCTAGTTCCCAATCAGGCGCACGATTACGATATCACTTGGCAGGAAAGAAATACGATACGATCCCACCTACGCAAACTTCGCCTTTGGGTAACTTCTCAGTAATCGCAGCACAGGCCATTTTATGACTAGGTGGTTCTTCCTAACTTTTTTAAGGAATCGAGTGATCAAGTATATTTTTAAATATTTTTGACATGTCAGTCAAGTTGAATGTTATGTCCACTCAGTAGATCTGGTTTTCTGAGACTAATAAATAAAATTTTGAAGGAATTTAAACACCGAAGTATATATATGACGATGCGTTTATTATTTAACCGGATGTAGGCCTAGATCCGCGATCATCCAACAAAATATAATAGTCTATCTCGTCTTATGGCGGAAATTCCAAACAAGTGATGACCAGTCAATGAAGGTCGGAGTCTCATTAAAATGAAGGTCTAGTCTAGACTAGATCGAGTCAAATGTTTTGTTCTGCAGGGGTCGGTCATTTCTTATTTTGAACATAGACTAGACTCACAGCTCCCTCCCCCCCCCCCCCCCCCCCNCCCCCCGCCCCCGGCCTTTGAGAGTTGTGAATTTGGGGGGAGATTTGTGTACATTTTTAAGAGAGATTTCAAGTTTTTCTCTAGACTAGTAACGCAAACTTTGGAGTGCAGAAAAGAAAGGGAGATTGGCTTGCATTCAATGTATTGTCAGTGGAATTTTGAAATTTAAGGGGCGAATGGTATGATGGCATGGACTGATGGAGCCATGGCCATGGGCATCATGTCATGGTCTGGAGAGATAGGAAAATAAAAGTATTCTGTTAGTGTTAATGGCTTTCTCTAACAACGGCACCGATTTAGTTGAAATATCAATATAGTCTAGTCCATGACTTGTCAGTGACTAAATGAACCGTATCATTGACATTATCATCGCGGTGCTGTCCTTCGAGATAGCCCTGTTAATCAGTGATCACATCTTGATAATCTGCTACTGGTACTGGTAGTAGGTAGTGCCCAGTAGTGGTAGGCAGTGGAAGCTTTAGCCACCTTAGACTTCTAGTTTGAAAATCTGTGATGGTTTCAGTTTCAGCATTTTGGAGCTCGATCTAGATCTAGTCTAAAAATCTATTTTCCGTGATTTTACTAGGACTAGATTAGTAGATTTATTCTCTCTATCAGCAAACAAGAGTTTTCCATCAGTCTCTGGAGAATTGCGGCACTTCATTAGGAGTGTGGTCTTGACAAAGTTTTTGACATTTAGATTTAGATCTAGACTACATTTTGTGGATACCAACAGTTTATAGATCTATTTTCCTTGATTTTACTAGGTTTCTGTTATTTAACACTACTGTTTAAGTACTTTAACCCTTTGAACCCTGGGGCCCTAAGCCATAAATGCCCCCTTCCCTGGGCTTCCACATGGAGGCTGACATCTTGGAAGTCCTTTCCCATAATTCCCACACCAAATGTGTCCCTGAATGGTCTTTATATTTAGCACTAAAGTCACGTTACTGAAATGCTTCCGTGTTTCCCGAAATATCGGGACTACGGTGCACAGGAAAATAAGAGGATTCCCTAAATATCGGGATAACGGGTTCAAAGGGTTAAGCCTTCTTGGATAAATACAAAGTCAACTCATAAGATGTAAGTAGGCAGTTTAACAGATCTCCACACTGTTTTTTCAGTGTTATGTCTGTACTGCTCTTCAGCCTTCCAGACTTGGCAGATGCTGGAGTAATTGATATCAATTATATGAATTGAAAATATAGAAATATCACCTGGGACCACATTTCTTTAAAAGAGTACCATATGCAACTCACAAGGATTACTATATGACAGTAGCCCTTGGCAACTCATTAATTTCTTGTTAAATCTAACACTGCTCATTGCATTTATATTTCTGTCTATTACGGTCAGTCTTGAAGTTCTATCTGAGAAATGGCCAAGAAAGAGGAACTTCACAAGGCCCTTATGACATGGGCCACCAAAGAAATGAGATTTCAACACAGTGCTAGTATTTCTGGTAGCTTCACCCAACTACCTTCTGAGAAGGATTTCAAGTTGTAAGTTGTCATGTGGTAGTTGGTTGTGATTACAGTGACAGCAAGAACTCTAAGCATTGAGCATTTGGCAAGAGAGCAAGAGTGCTGTTTATCTTTACTATTTTATACTCACTAAGTGAGGACTATTTTACCAAAAATGTATTCTCCCTTACTTTATTGATTCGTTCAAACCATTGAGGTTGAAATTTAAATTCCCATGAGCATTATGATGTTTTAAAGTAAAAAAAAATACAGAGCGATTGCCATTCGTTATTTCCCTTTATTTCAGAAGCATTCAGAATGGACTTAATAATGTCTCATGGAAAAACACTCTTCAGTTAAGCAAAATTCCAAAATCTTTTAACTTTGTATAGATGTGTTGTAGCTGACACAAACTCAAAATCATACAGAAACTTCCTCATGATTAAGTTGTGTACTAAGACAGTCTTACGTGAAGAAACAGCTTGAAGTATGCTTCTATTCTTATTCATTATCAGGCTGCTCCAGAAACCTCTTGATGATGTATGGAAATATGTGTTGAAATATGTGAAATCTGTACAGTAAGTAGCAAATTTTTTTTCTGCGTATTCTGTCCATTTTAAGAAATTTTATTGCGCCAAAATCTGTGTCGTTTTTGGTCTTCAAACTTTACATATTTGTGCTCTTGAATGCATATATATGTGTGTGGGTGTGAGAGAGAGGAAAAGAGGTAAGAGGCTTTGAATATGGCGAGGGACAGACAAGAATGGGGGAATATTGAAATGGAGGAGGGAGCTATGGAATGTACTGATAAAAACAGCTTAAGGTCAATTTCTTTCCATTACAGGACAGTAAAAGAAATGAAAGGCAATGTTGCACTGTATCCTTTTTTTTCTGGAAAAAATGTATTATATGTCCTGATTAGGTAAACAATCAGTTTTGTTTGTTTTGGAAATTGATTACATCTGAGTCCCAAGTGTTGACTACATACTGTGCATGCAGATGCATGAAATCAAATTGTTCTCTCTAAACGGATTCTAGAAATTAAGTCATGTTACATCAAACTATCCAGCCCATTTTCCTGAATGGATGAAGATATTTATGATAGAAGCTTGTCCAAGGGAGAAATTTGATAAAGACAACACAAATGGGATGGAAAGAAAACAGTTAGCCCAGAAACAAGATCTGACTGCAGTGACAGCTGACATCATGCAGATCCATGTCTCCAAGATGATCTTGTTTAAAAACAACACAATGATCCTTTCTAGACTTTCTTAAGGTAATCAGTTAAATACTGCTGCTGCCTGTTTTGTTGGATCACACTGATCACAGCAATCTCATTAACTTTAGATAAAAAGGATGATTATACTTACTGCTGAAGTCAAAGACATATTCCAGGCTGCCTGGGCCAGGTGTAATGACATGACAAATAAGCTGTTCACTCCATTCTCCAAAAGACTTAATCTAGATAATATGGAGTCTTGATGCATTGCTCTATGCTTACCCACAACCTCCCAGTCATGAAGATTGTAAGTTGCTTAAGTTTAGCCTACAGGTTGGAGGAACAGGGAAGGGCTATGAGAAGCTTATATGGGATAAAAGGGATGATCATTCGCAAATCCCCACATAAATGTCATTAGACATATTTCAGGTTTTTTCCTTTGCAAGCCTTGCTGAACTGTTAAAAAATCACTGCTTTAGATATGAAGCATTTATTTCAGTTTTCTCATTTGCAAGTGTAATAAAAGTGTATTTAGAAGATGATGAAGCATGAATAAAGAGAAACATAAATTTGTTATTGAGTACCTTTTGAGTCATGTAGAATGATCAGCAGGGACAGTGTACTATTTTGGTGTAGGGCTTGACTTTTCCAGCTTTATGACTATCATTCAAATACATATTTTTATTGTGGTAAAGCATCAAATTCAGTGCACTTCTTTCTTTGCGTACCGGACCAAGTTGTCCATGATATGGTCAGTAGTTCTGTTGTAAGCCTCGCAACATTTTGTATGAAGGGAGGCACGTAGATGCAGTTTTGTATAAATCTCCTCTTGGGAAAACAGTAATAAACTGTGCCTTAACCTCAAGAAGAAAACGTAGCATGGGCCTTCAGAAATCGCGCACAATGCAGCACAGGGCAGACCCAGCATATGATGAAAAGCGAGAGAAAGCTGAACAAGAGAGAGTGGAGTTAGAAAAGGAGCTGACCAGTTGTCTGTCTGATGTGAGCTGTCTACGCAGGGAAATGGACCAGGTGACCCGCGAGGTGATGGAGACAGGTGAGTGGGGAAGGAAAAAGTAACCAATAACAAGAAAATGAGCTGTACTTTTACTCCCTTACATTATAATGGCTGTCTGTTTTATCGTGCAGTTAGCTGGTAGGTAGCTCCATTCTGGAATATGGTTGATAGATTCTGGTTTGTATTATCTGTCTAGCCAAAGTAGATTTCTCCCACTTTTACAATACCTCTATATTACCTCAGTTTTTACCAGTATCTCACTTTCCTAATACTGCTGGCTGCCTCATGCAACATGGAGTTTTCCTGTTGTTGTTTTTCAGTGCTTCCTCATTCCTTTCTTGGTTCATGTTTATACTTTAATGGTCTTTAATTTTGATATTGGCAATATATGCAATTAATTATTGATCTGAATTTAGATATGAAATTGTTCATGGTTAGATTGCATTCAGTTTTGATATTGCATCTATAAAATGGTTGATTAGAACATGGTTATTCATTAGTAATTTTAAGTCATGACTTACATCTTATAAAAGAACCTGATCAAGAGCTGATGGGAATACACAATCTAAAGTCATGCTCTGGTTGATTTTGATATTGTTACATTAGCAACTACATGTTTATTGGTGTAAACACCAAGATGAAACTTTGACCTGGGATTTATGGGCGATATATTTTGTGCTGTTGTCTTTAGAGCTGGCCTATCAGAGTGTGTGTCAGAGAGTTCGAGACTTACAGAAGAGAGAGAGCCTCTTGGAGGTGACGTGCAAAAGTGCTGAGGAAAAGGTTGCTACATTCTCTGAGTACACGCGGCGGATTCAGAAGCGTACCACAGACATAACAAACAAGAGGTGAATTTGACAAAATTGTTTCTTTCTATTGCTTTCTTGGTTTGATGGGGTTATTAGGAGTAGGAATAATGTTCATAACGACAAGGACAGAAAGGAAAACAAAAGTGAGCCCTTGAGGGAAGCAAATCATGAAAGGAAATAGGTGAGAAGGTAACCAAAATGCAAAGGACAGATATTGAGAAGGCAAATGCGATATCATTGGTGACAGCTGAAAAACTATGCCGTAGACGAAACAGAAGAAGGTAAGAGAGACAAGTCTGGCCAGATGAAGAGGCAGTTTGGTTGCATGCATGCGGCGATGCAATCATGAAATGTTCAGATGGTCAGCACATTGGTAGAAGTAAAGGTCTGTGCCAGTTGGCATGGCGTCTGAAGCAAAAGTCATATGTTTCTATCATCTGAGATGTTGTAGAAAATAAGTTCAGTAGCATAACTAAAAACTTGTAAGGGGGAATGTTAGGTATTGTTAGTGTGTCCTTGGCACTCTCTGCCTGCATGAATCTTGGGCTTCCTTTTGCCTGACTTTGTAGTGATATAAGCTCTATGAGTCAGCTGGTAAGTAACTTAGCACGTGAGGGCCTGAATTATGTGATTCTTTGCAGTTCTATAAATAGAGAAGTGTAGGGGCTTGTTAGAGCACTTTTTGTTTTTTTGATAGAGCAAGAGAGAGAGAGACAGCTCTCAGCGTGGTGTTCTGTCCATAGTCATCAAATCTTATTATCAAAGACTGCAAACATGTAGATCTTGAAACTGTCTCACTTTATGCATTATGCTTTAACCAAATGTTGTCCATAGACCTCAGGTTTCATGGGCCTTTGGGTGTAGGCAAAGAAAAAGACACTTCAGAGAAATTCACCTGTTTATCTTGAGTTGAATGTTATTTTAAGGGTTTGAGATCGTATGAAGCCTCAAAATACTATCTTCTGCCTATGACTAAGAAAGATAAAAAATACCCCGACATGCTGAGCTGAATAATAATTTACATTTTCAGTGACAGTACCGGAGAGAATTATGTGACAGTGGCAGCTAAAAGCAAGGCTTCCGACCTGGAGACAGAAACTTGTGTATGTAAAATGTTTGTAGCAGTTCTTCTTTTTCAAAATGCTTGTGTTCCCAGTTCCAACTTCTTTTTGCAGTTTGTCTTTCATCTGAGAGCATAGAGAACACCAGTGATCCAAATAAGGGCTGTAAGTGATAGACTTAAAAAATACAGTAAATACTTGATAACACAAAAATTCCAGGGGACCACAGAAATGTGTTCGTGTTATCAAGAATTTGTGAAAGAAGAGTACATTGGAAAGAAGGGAGATGGACCATTTTTACTCATAAATACTTGTTCTATAATCCAGGTTGTCTCTGGGCGGTTATGTTACAGAAGACTCAGGGGGGGGCATAAGGTGGTCAGCTAAGGTGGTCAGGGGAGGCAAAGCCATAACATAGTGAGCGGGGTGATGATGGAGCGTTGTGGGTGGAAAATGTCGTGCGGGCAATGCAAACAGAAAAGGAGAGTTCAAGCAAAAACAACAGTGCAACCCAAAAGTTGTTTGCATTATCGAGATCCTTTAGAATTTTAGTTTGTGTAAACGGAATCTGAAATGCATAGATTATAGAGCAGAAACAAAAGGGGACTATTTTTTGTTCCTGTAAACAGAAATTTCTCGTGTACAACGGGTTTATGGTAGGTGAAGTCTACTGGATTAGAAAAGCATCTATGAATGATGTCACAGAAATTTATGCCCCTTCCCTCTTCCCCCCCACCCTAACTCAATCTCCATTTCCTGTATGTTGTAGTCTGATACCTTATATTTCTTAAGAGCATTATAATTATTTTAGCTTAAGAGCACAGATAATGCAAACAGCAAACCAGTTACACCACTCTGTGTGTGGAAATTCTTTTCCAGACTCTCGTCAGGAAGTTGAAAAGTGATAGACAACCTTCTTCAGTCAACCCATTGTCATGTTACAAATTTTTTAGAAGTGTGTAAGATTTCCATACTCATGAGGTTTGGGTCCAAGACTGACTGCTCCAGTCACTTGCACCTATGCTCTTTAGATGTTACTGAGAAGATCTCTAGATTGCATTTGCTTTGCAATGCACAGAGATGTCCATGATATATCAGGAGAAAGGTGAAATGAGTTTTATATTGGTTCAACCTTGTTCAAACCAAGGCCTATTCAAAATCTATTTGATGGGCAAATAAAACTTTTGTTATTGTTTGATTATGAATTTAGGTCAGTTAATAGATCTCCTTGAAAATAAGAAAAACAATATTTCACATATCAGATTTTTTTGAGTTATAGATGTGCCCAGCTCTTTTGGAACTGAATCAGCCTAAAATTGCTATTGCCCAGTTGCAAAATATTTGTTTTTACCTTATGTAGAAGCAATATCCTGTTCTTATTATTTAATGATTGTGTGACCTTGGTCCTAATTTTCATTTTTCTTTTAGCGAGATGTGCGGTTGACATGTGAAGCCATCGCAAACTTTCTTCACAGAACACTGGATGGCTCACTCTCAGACAAAAGTTCTTTGTGAGTTCTCATTTTAGTTTATACTGTAATTTGCAAATGTAGCTAGTTACTCTGATATTCATGATAGTGTTAAAGAAAAGTTAACTGTCTGAAAAGCTTTCAGGTATTCAGGCAGTGTAAAGTAGTTTTGGCTGATGTGTTTAAGATCAGTTAAGTTCCCTGCCAACCTGCGGCGGTTTTTAATTTTTTTTTATATATTGTATTACATGTTGAAGTGGCAGTGCTGTGTAACTGCCCTTTCTTTGCTGTTGCAAAATGTCAGATACATTTTTGCTGTGCCTATGATGTTATCTTTATTATGGGTGCATGTTTTCAATCGAATTAATGAAATGTTTATATGATGGACATTTGGTATCATGTGTGAAGTCCCTTGAAATGATAAAACTTCAATATTCATTGTTAGAGAAGCTCATATTCATGACATGAATGCATCAGAAGCTTGTGCTCATGTTGTTGGTGCAGATCCATCTTGTGTAAGACCCAAGGATGTAATCCAAGGATACAATCAGTCCCATATAAGCTGAGATGTAATTTTTTGACAAAAGTGCTGGTTCCTTACTTGAAGACTGTCTTATCAGTTGTTTTATTGATCAGATCTGCCATTATGAATAGCAATTTCATGTGGGTTTTGTGATTTCACTCTGACAAATACATACATGAACAGGATGTACCCTGGTCAGAAATCCACACAATAAAGCTGGACATTATAATGTCTTGTGTTTACAGTGTTGGTTTCCATCATTCATCACTTTTCAGAGAGAGAGCACAGAATCATTTGTGGGACAAGGTGGATAAAACTGTTGCTTCCCGCTGTGTGAGTACTCTTGTCTCTGCACTGATGGCAAACACTGAGCAGGCGGCCTGGAATCTCAGGGAGGAAACCCTGGATGTCAACATCATGAAGGATGCTCAGGCACTAGGGTAATTTGATTTTCATATCTTCCAGATTTGGTATAGACTATGTAGGTGAATCAAAGAAAACATTCAAACATGTATTACAGAAATCATGAGACACTGTGAAATGTGTGATATTAAACACATATTGCAATAGCCACCAAACTGATCTTCGGCTGTGAAAGTGTTTCAGAATCCCACAAGTTCCACATGAAGGGTTTTCGAAATAGGCCAGTCTGAGGGTAGTAACAGTCTGTATGGTGCCCATTTTTGCAGTGGGCTGTCCTACTTAATAATCTTGAGTTTTCAAGCACATTGCTCAGACAAAGATACAGTGGACCATCTGAGATAAGACCTTCTCATTTACAACTTCCTCTCAATTACAACCTAAAATCTCAAAGCGGATTGGTTTTTCTATAAAAGAAAGACCCCTCAAATAGCAACTTCCTCCGAAACACGACATACAACCCACTCTGAGCTTTTATTCAGTCACCCCGCCACTGAATTGCGACCCGTCCGCATGATTCAAACACGTAATCGTGTAGTTTGGCGCTGGTCCGTCTGCCTCATGACAACACCAGTGCTAGCCACCCAAGCCTGGTTGATTCGATGCACAATTGACAGGCTAGGCTGGGTAAAGATCAGGGGTGAAATATCAGCTCTGAGCTAACTAATTCAACCACTTGTGCTGCTTAAATGACCTTGAATGAGTGAAAGGTTGTCTCATGTTTTTCTTCAGATTTTCGTATGTCAACAAGAGTGGTTTGCAAGATCTGTCTCAGCCTCCATCAGTTCGGAAAAGTGTTCAGCAATTGCTGGAGGTAAGGCAGAGTGTTAAAGTGGTTCTGAACATTCATGGGTTACCCCATGACTTTTTGATTGAAATAATATATCTGAATACTTAAAAATGTATTCATAATATTATTTCCTCTATAATATCAACATTTATATGATTATTTTGTGAAAGAAAACGTGGTGTTCTCGATGCCTGTTCAGCGGAACTCGGCGGTAAATACCACGATTTGCGCACCCAAAATGGTGATGTCACAGCCACTACGCCAAATCGCTGTCTTCGGAAAAAACAAAGACCGCGAGTAAACCTATTGACCCCTATCAGTTTGAGCCGGCCAAGATTGCCAGACCAACTCAGAAAGAAGAAAAAAAAAAGGACTTAAATGCAACAGAGGCTCAAATTGAATGGTAAGCACTGAATAATTGGAAAGATGACATGAGCAGGACCAGTGACAATGTGCGTGCAATGGACCGGCCGTGCATCAGTCCCCCAAGTCTAGTGTCTAATCTAATCAGTGGAAACAGTTGGGCTAGCAATGAAAAGATGGGTGAATATGTCTAGATTAAAGGGACAGGGGAAGCTATTTGCTTCACAGCCTAAAAAATCCATAGTATTTTTTCATAAATTTTCAACCCCTTGCCCATTTCCTTCGCCCAAGCACTCCCGAGAAAACGCAGCTTGAAAGTCGGGATTTTCACACCCTGCGGGCCGCCATGACTGGTCGTCCGGTCAGCGCGGGAATAAGGCTTGACGTCAGAAAGCGAGAGGCAAGCTAGTAGTAGTCATTATGCAAAGAGAATTATCCACATGCAATAACTGTCGTTGGCTCTAAATATTATGCCTTTTTTTCATTTATCGTTGAGAAAAGTCTTTTGTTAAACTGTGTGAACAACTGCCCGACTTTGGCCCCGGTTCTGTAACCTTAGAAAAGGGAGAATAAAATAATATTTGAGAAAAAGGAACATCTGTCTGACCCTATTTATTAATGTTTGCACTGCCTTTGTTTTGTTGTCTGCTGTGTAGTTTAGTGAGCGCTTACTGGCCTAAGATTCTGACAATATAAAAT
>JAWQUT010000145.1:966302-1008592 GCA_033807755.1 Ellobium chinense | reverse complement strand
CCGCCATCCGCCAACAGTTTAACTGTTACATTCATAACTTGAGTATAGTAAATATTGCTCGTTATACCGCCAACGTAAATTTATCCCCCACTCCCCACTCCCCAGTTCCCCACCTCTAACTAAACCAGCTAACAGACAGAACATCACTTGGCGCCACAGTCTGTGCTTGTTACTCAAACACCAATCCTACTACACACTCTTCGCTTTTTGGAAGCGAAGTCCTGATAGGCTCACTGATGGGGTAGCCAGTCCAATGCTGGTAAATTACTTATTTCCCTTGTTCTACATGGTATTTTCGTTGTACCGCCATTCTCGTTATACCGCCATCTTTCTGATTGCCCCTTACCTGGCGGTATAACGAGGTTTCACTGTATATTTTTCTAATTTACCACTGCGTTTTATGCTGCTAGCTCTGTCTTTCTTTTCATGGCTATTCATTTTTATGCCTTATTCACTTTCTCAATGTGTCATGTCTGCACACTATTTTTGCACAGTCCTTCACTTTCATACCATGTCCACATTTGTCATAATCTGCCATTTACTATTGTTTTCTAGGAAAAAAAGCAAGCTGTGATAGGCGCACTGGCCCAACAAAACTCCAAAGCTCCTCACAGGTTGGACTCTCAAAGGAAGCAGGTGAGGTTGCGGGGCATTAGATCTGGCTTTTTGTTTTTTTTCCTCGGTAAATTTGAATCAGCACGAATTATTGTAGAAATGAAATCCTCAAGATTAGGTTTTGGTTAATTAGGGGCATTTAGCTTGTTACCCATGAATCCCACACTTGTTTGACATATTTAGATGAGAAGAAATATACACATTATGTGTCACTTGTCCTTGTAGTGAATTCCAAGTGACTGGCTGTGTTCTGCAACTGGAATGGATGTTAACTTTAAATCATACTTAAAGTCATAATTGAGAAAAGTAAGCTACATGTTACCACCGTATTGCATTATGGGGGTTTTATGAGCAGACAAAGAGACAACAAAAGTGCTCATGAACAAATGAAAAGTTGATTATAAGTCCATTACTCAGTTGTGAGAATGACAGAGTTTTGTGTACAGAGAGATGCTAGTCAGCAAGGGAAGCTCAGAGGAATACTCCATGCTGGAGGAATTCACAATTCACAACCACATTTGATGGCTATTGCCTAGGAGTGCAGGGCACATAGTGAAATAATCTGAAAGTGAAGCTATTTCTTCATGGTGAAAGTGAAGATAACATATGCACAGGTGTGAAGTTAAGTGCATTGTGCATGAAGGATGTTAATAATAATTGTACAATGTACATTTCAGTACCATTACATTCCTTATATATCAGTACATTTCATATGCCTGACAGGTTAGTGACATCCCATTCTTTGAAGTCTGTCTAATGCCCACATACCATAGAGTGGTCTGAATAGTAACTTGTAATTTATACATGGTATATTGGCATTGGCACTGTATGTTTCCTTGCTCACATTCTTGCTGGAGAATTTTCAAATACTCTTTGGGGTACATACACCACAGGTTTAAGAACCTTGCATGTAACATGATGAATAATTACATATCAGTTGTTCAGTAAATGAAAGCGCATAAGACCATATAATGCTTGGGATATTGCATTTGTGCTGTGAGCACTGAATATTCAAATTATCACTCAAATCCCAGTGAGCACCAAAATTTGGATTGCATTCAACATCTTACTAATCATGTCACCAATTTCATCTCTGCAGGTTTTAAACTACATCACAACTCGTGCCATGGAGTCGCATGTCATGGAAGTCCGCCACTTGACAAGTAACTTGAAAGACAGCCTGGATTCAGAGCTTGAGAAGTTTTCATCCTTGTTTTTGCCCTGTCTGTTGACAGTGCAATTGGATAGGTATGATAACAGACACTGATGTATGTTGGGAGATGGGAGATGGTTTGAGAGGGCGGGGTAATTACAAAGATACAGGTAGAGAATGAGGAATGGCAGTAAGTTGCATTGTGAAGGCTGTGGGGAATGAGGAGGTATACTTGTTTGAGCATATTTGCCCAATCACAACTTCATTTAATTGAGGGGAGAGAGGGCAGTGAGATATTCTATTTTCTGTCAATACCTTGTATTAAGAGAGAAACTATAAAAATATGACGTAGAGGGTTTTTTAAACAATGGTGAAAGAAAGAGAATGTTTGAGAGAGACTTTGAAAAATGGTATAGGAATCAGAATACTGGTCTGTATGAAATCTGGAGTCCAGTGGATAACATTTTGTTTTTTAATAATCCTCAGCAATACTCGTATGAATGTTTTGGATCTTTCCATCTCCCCGTCCATCCATTCACTGGCAAGGGAGAGACTGTGCACTTACACTGATGTATGTTCGGCACTTGGTTTTCCTGAACACAAGGTGAGCCAAATAAATAGTTATGTTACAGCCTGCAGATCTTGGTGTTTTGAGCCTCTGAACTGAGAAGGTTAATCATGTGTATTTAGCAGAAATGTGACAACAGTCCAGTTCAGGGAAAGTTACAGTCCCTCTGCAATCAGCACTGCCAAGGCTGGACAATGAATTAATCATGCTATATGGAGACCATATATTGACACATGTCAGCTTACATAACAAAGCAACAGAAAGACAATAAAAATCTTTGTGACATGTTGATACATTAAAATGCTTAGAAAGTAATCATCCTGAAGACTTCAAAATAAGTGACTCTGATAGGTGAGCATATCACCTAAAAGAGCTCCAAGGAAGCAAATAACAGAAAAGGTGTATGTTTTCATATACTAACAGGCAAAAAGAAGGGTCACTTATTAAAACTTAAGTACCACGGGAAGTAGAATCACTAAATTTCACTTTAACAATTTGGACATTTTCAAAGGAGTTTTTCCCTCTTCTCAAGTTTCATCTCTGTTTTACAAACTGCTGCACATTGAACATCTTTGTGTCTTTCAGTCAACAGATAGTTTGCTGAAGCACCTACTTGAGATTCAGGACGACCTGCAAGAGTTGCAGTGCGTCCAGCAGCAGCGAGAAGCCAGGGTGAGAACAGCTAGAACCACAGCCAAAGTATCTGATGACATCAGCTTTTTTGTTGGTATGTATTATTTTCCTCTCCATCCTATCTTTCTAGCTCACAGTGTCTATAAAGAGCCTTAAGCATTTCTGCTATTTCTGTTGGTAGAATTCTGTTATTGCCCTCATTCACCCTGGCCTCTTATAAGTTACTACTGTTTAAGAAATGCCACAAAACATCAGAAAGGCTGAGCTTGTGCTCAAAACTTCGAAGTAGCAGCCCAGAAGGTTTATTTTAGTAAATGGAAAGTAAGTCCCACGGCACATCAGGCAATGCCATCCTGAGTCATTCTTGCTCCGATTTTTCAGTAACACCAATATAATCTGCTTGTCATCCTCACAAGGTAGTTAGATATATTGGTGGGTTGAGAACACATCAGTATTCAGTGTTAACTATATCACATATCACACATGTATACCATACATCATCTTGCACTGTTTCATGCTCTTCTCATGTTAGTCATGCAGCATAATTTGAACCGTATGCCTTTTGCCTTTGAACTCTAATGATTGAAATGCACAAAGCACTGTGCACACAAGATTATTTCACATGATATGTCTTGGTGATACCATGAAATTAAAGTTACAACTTCTTCGCTTGTTTTGTAGTTCTGATCACCGTTACTTACTTGTCTGTGTCTATGATTATCTCCACTTAGACTTTTAAATTTGTGCCATGGAGATCCCAATAGTTTGGAGATATAAAAAGCCAGTTTTATTCTCTGTTGTGTTCTATGCAGTACTGAAGAAAGGGGAACAGAATTTGACCCTAGGCACCAGCATGTTCAGTCGGATTATTTAAATTTGAGAGCGATCAAACATATGTTATTGTTAAATTCTGTACTTGGTTATGTGTAGAATATTAGGATTATAAGAATCAAAATCTATGGTCACTTGCACTCATGCTTAGGGAACCTTTGTTTGATTTAGAGCTCAAACTGGAGTAGAGTTTTTTGTCTCAACAAACCCTTGCCAAGAGTCTGTGTTATAGAAAGTATTTGACAAATGTTAGTGTGTTTCATGATGCTGACTGCTGCAACTTAATCTGTCTCCGTTCTCTCATTATGCATTCTTACCCCATCCTCTCTGTTGCATTGTCTGCCTTTTAGCTCGCACCACAGAGCATATGTCAGGTTGTATTTTACATACCATGAATTTCTTACTTTTTAAAAAAGATTTACATGTTTGATGTTCTGTTTCAATCTCGAGAAACAAACCACCATCGCTCAGAAGAGGAAAAGATATTTTTCATAATGTTTACAAGTAGAGTCATACCCAGAGTTCGTATGTAAAATCTGAATTCAAGTTTTCATCCTTCAGGAACTTAAATCACAAGGAAGTGAATAAATTTACACAACTTTTTTTTGCAAATGATGAGGACAGCTTTCATTTTTCTGAGCCAAAATTTTTTGTCCAGTTTCATGCTTGTCCTTCATTTCATTTCGGGCATGTAGAATGAGTGAAATGGCATAGCCTGCCTTTCCTTGATTGAGCTGAGAATTTCCTTATAATGATGATATACATCTGTCAAAGTTGATTTCTGTTACTTTATCATGTTTTTCATTTGTTTTGTTTTTATTACTTTGACACTGTTTGTGCGGTTGTTGATTTAACACTGGATTATCTCTTGTCAAGTTAAAACTAACTTTGAATACTATGAAATAGTGCTTTAAATGCTGTTGAGCTTTTGCCCTTGTGTTTCATCTGTTCTAGATGCCAAAAAGAAGATGTCAGCATCTCTGTTGGCTGTGGTGGGTTAAGGATTTTAAGGGTTTGCTGAATGTTGCATGGATATGTTGGTACTAATTACACAATAGTACAGTTATCATATTTTGAAATCAAGCACTTTTTCAGACTCAAAATACTTCATCAAACCTAATATCTGATGAAAGTACATGGTCTTTTATAATGCATTACCAGTACCGTCATTTTATCATAATCTCTTTAGACCAAATTACCTTAACAGTGCCTCTTCCTAGTCATCAGCTGTGCGTTCTTACTGTCAGCACATAATTTGTACTCCCATGGTTCCCAGTCAGAATCTCTCCTATAAAGTTATCTTATTCTTGTTTGGTTATTTATGAGGATTGGCATAATCAGACTTTGCAGTCAGTTCTGAATTTATTTCTCCCTAATAGCAATAATAAAATTATTTGAAAATCACCATTAAATTTGTCGCATGGGTTGAATTTGTGATGCTGTGTCAACATTCTGAACACAGAGGACATATATATACATGCTTCATACAGGGCACTGGCCAAGAACTAACAGTGTACAGTGACGTCATCATCCTCGTACATGGCAGAGTACTTAATGTATAATAAGATGTCCAGCACATTCATTAGGCCAATCCAACTCTCTCATGTTTTATGTTGTAGAAATTTTCTTGGAAATAGCATAGCTATAGTATAATAATTCTATGTCATTTAATAACTATCAAGCCTTCAGCGGGTTAATGTATCCATCTGCCATTTCCTCTCATCCTACAGACCTATGTCAGAGAGCAGAGCAACATGATAGAGCCCAGTGTGACAAGCTGCTACCAGGCTTGGAGAAGAGGATTGATGCTGTGACTGTGACTGTTAGTGATCTGCCTAACATAAAGAAAGAGGTCACAATGTGGTAAGTGATTCAGTGAGTGTACTTGGTGCCTTAGTGTCCACCTATATTTTCTGCGTCCTTTCTATAACTACTTAGAATAATTTTATGGTCATCAAGTCATATCTTCAGATGTTTATGTTTGGTCTTTTTTTCCTTAACCTGCCTTGATTTGTACTTATTATAGCTCTTCTCTCTTTTGCAGGTGGGAACAGCCAGCTCAGTTCACAACCCCATGGGTTATTACAGAGGGTAAGACCTTTGACAAGTGGATGCAGCGATGGCGGGTTGCTGTCACTGAGCTGCATAAGAAGACAAGAGAAGGAAAAACACCACACAAGAAATAATACAGGAAAGAAGATGGAAGAAATAATACAGGAAAGAAGATGGAACTGCTTGGTGCTGTTTTAATGTTTTGTTGGCCTGTGCTGCAGTTTGGTTATTTGTATTTTACTGAAATGACATACCACAATAAAATCAATGTCTAAAATATTTATAGTCATTCCTTCTTCTTTGTTCATATTTTTGTGCATATGTGGTGTGTACATACTGTGATACAGGAGAAGGTGAATTTAATGGGTGTCCTGTGGTTTCAGAATTAGAGGGTCCATATTATATGGTGCATTCACACTAGATCTTGGCTAGAGTGTATGATTATGCACACAGCATTGACATGTTTTAATTCTGCAGTTACAGTATGCAAAGATCATTCGAGTTATGCTGTTTTCTCGGAGTTTTTTCTCCAAAATGATGAAGAATTTTAGTCTGGCACTTCATTAGTATACAGACATTCATTCAAAGATATAATGTGAAATGCATTCATCTCAATTTTCATGAAAACTGGAGTTATATTGTTTAGGGTATGGACAGCAGAATTATACAGAATATAAGGGTATCATCCCGATATCTTTTCTTTCATAATTTTTCATTGTCATCATTTTCTCACATCGTCTTATTCATCTGTGTAAATTGCATATCATTGGTCAATCTATTTACAAAAAAAACAAAGACATTCTGAAGTGATTTTAGAATATGGTTTATTCATATGCAATAGACTTTATCACATAATGAATAACTGTTTTATTCTGGGTAAAAAAGCTGAAGTACACTGGTATAACTAGCCAAAAATGTATGCTGCAGTGTCTGTTTTGGTTAGCTATTGTGAACTGCCATAAGAGGTACAAAACTTGTAACCTTCTTATTGTTCATAAAACTTGAGTCTAATACAAAGTCGGAAGAGGCATTATGAAATGTTTCAGCATTATCTAATTGTCGGCTGATGTAATTGCAAACATAGACCTTAATGAAGAACCATTTTTCCAGCTGTTATCTTGAAAATGACTTTATTTTAACATCAATTTCATTTTAAACATCCTTCTTATACCAGTGATCAATAACCTGTCTCGGGAAAAGACTTTTAAAACATTGCTTAAAACTGTCATATCTAAAACTGTCATAATATCACTGATGCATCTAATTCTAATACAAATGGCTTCAGAGGCAGATGAAGGCAATCTATAGCCGCATTCAGGTTTCACAATGACATATTAGTGCAAAGAGATTTTTGTCGTCCATTGTGACTAGGTTGTGTACCACCGGATTAACTTTCATCCATTCCACATATTCTGCATTGCATTCATGACATCCGTTGGGATGAAAAGGATAAAGAATTAATGTAACAACGGCATAATTCTCTGAACAAATTACATCATCATAAGAGGTGACAACATTCAGCTAGATCAGGGTAAATGGCCTTTGAGGTTGTCTGTCTACCATAAAACATAATTTATCTAACCTGACAGTCCAACTTTAAGAAGGAATAAGAATTAGAAACACAAACCTGGCTCATGTGAAAGGTTGAAATTTTGAACATCTACTGTAGTTGACTCACAGTATTTTTCTTTCAATAATGAAATGATATACTTTTGCCTGCTCGTCTTTTGCTAAAATTCTGAATAATGCACCAATAAATGGGTACAGCATGAAGCCAGAAGAGCTTCATCCTTCATGTCATACATGATGTATTTTACTCTCACGAGTACAGCCTTAAGCCAGGCCTGCATATTGTGCTGTGTTCTGGTGTATTATGAATACTGAGGCAGAGTATTGGAACAGCAACTGGCTAGTGCACAATAATAAGTTTTAAAGCATAGCACCGTATAATGATGATCATAATGATGATAATGAGTACATATTATTACTGAATACCTCTCAAGGGATTCAGAGGATAATAATTTTAATTTAATCTTATATTTTCTTAATCTTGTTAAATGAACAGTTGTCACATGGATGTTAAAAAGTGAAAAGTAGGAGAGATATGTGCAGCAATCAGGCTTTATTTGAAATGCATATTTTGCATCTTCATAAAATACAACTGCAGAAATGAATGACAGCCTCTGTAAAATTTCCACTACGTCTCCCCTGAAAGCGCTGATTCTAAAGAAATAAAGCAAGTTTTCCGTGCCAAAAAGAGATCATTATTCTTCTCAGCTACAAGAGGTAATGTCTGGCCTTGATATTTGAGGCAGCAGTTATCTCATTCTGTTTTAGTTTTATTGCTACTAAGTTGAATTATATTCAGATGAAGTGTCTGTCTAGTTCGGTTTTCGATGGAAAAACACTCAATGAGTGTACATTAGTTTTCAGTCTGATTTCAGTGGCTCGCAATTCCTCATCCTCTGATACTGGTCAATTATTCAAATGAAAAACATTTCAAGACTTGATTTTGAGAGCCATCACATTTTTTAGAGCAAATAGCAATGCTGCCCACCCTTATTTACAATGTCATTTGTATGATGTGAAGACAGCAGTCAACATGATGACAGGTTGGGAAGCACAAGCATCAGGATGACAATTTACAAGCAGAATTTGACAGGGTGGAGAATTCCCAGTCTACCTGGATTGTGCAAGGAGCTGCATTTTTTCATTAACGATTTATGTTGTAAACCAGTGCAATAGTCGTGTATAGCAAAATAAAAATATCATCACTAGTATGGCATAGGGGTGTTAGTGTTATCAATGTTCTACTATGGATGTGAAACTTGCTTCAGATTTGCCCATGAACAGTTACTTGTCTGTATCATTAAAGAGGGGAAGCAAGTATTTGCACTTTAAGGCAAGAATATCATTCATAGTGAAGGACAGAGGTGGGCAGCCCTTATGCCCCTATGCCATTCCAGTGACCATGTGCAGCTCACACAACTACTGATTCATTATCTAGGATGCATCAGACATAAGAAATTGCCTTGGAAGAATGGCTGGCTGACAGAAACAATTTCCAGAAATATCTGTAGATGACAGAGTGCCAAAATGTTCTTGAAAACTGAATATTTTTTTTTCTTCAGAAATGCCCATCATGGAGAAAATTAAAAAATGCATGACTTTTTGGTGTTCTGTCAGTGTCTTCACAATGAAATTCCAAGAAGTTTGACAAGAACTGTTCAAACCCTGCAAAGTACCCCCACAGTAAGTTCAGCACTCAGATTTTCTTGCCCTCTCGCCCATATTAACAAACGCGGCCGACATAACTGTACATGACGCCCTTGACTGTTCAGGTGAGCAGAGTGTCTACAGTGTGGAGAGAACAACTGAGAATTCTGAGAGCTGCAGAGGGTAACTAAGCAATGGAGATGTGATATGAAAATCTAATGTGTATGACTTCCCCAAATGGCACAATAAAGACAGAAGTGAAGAATGAAAGAACACACAGGTATCTGAAAATAGAAAAAAGGGAAAGAGAAGAAAGAATATAAGTCCAGTTCAGGGAAATGGACAGAAAAAAAAAGCTGAGATGGACGAAGATGACAAACTCTAGGACAATTATCACCTCTCGGGAATAGTATTATCTTAATTCCAATAATGGCTTTAAGGACTTATAATAGCATTATTTCCAAATGGCAATATGATGGACAAAGAAAGAAAGTTAACCAAAGTTGTAGTCAACTTCTAATTAAACAGCATACAAATATTGTATAAAAATGTCTAAAACAGACAATGACATTAAAAAGTATAAAACATTTCATAGGAAATCTATTTACACGCTTTCAGTATGCAGTAATATCAGGGTACATAAAATTTATATACCATGTAATAATATTGTCTGTAAAACTCCCATGATAAAACAAGTGACTTTTGTGCACAAGTTCAAGTATTATTAACTCTGAGTTTCCAGTCTTTACGATATATCTCTGTTATGACCATTAGAAAGAGAATGATCCACTGTACATATTTACATCCAACATCTTGTGATAAAATATGAATCCATGTGTGAAAAAACAAGCAAGTTTCTGAAACAGAAATACTTGATCTGGATGCTTGGAATGGTTACGCAAAATAATTTGGGTATACCTCTTATCTTCACTGTGTGAAGTTTACTATTTATATGACATGATACACATTAATTGAATACTGGATGCCCATCTGAAAACTACTGTTAACCATTTAAAATTTTTTAGGTCATTCAAAGGACTATCCATCAGTAAACATTCAGATTTGTCAGGAGACAATTTTGGTATCTATGAAACACTTCATTCCCTTCGTTTGCACTATCTTTGCTTATTCATTTCCATGCCGAAATTTACAGTAAATATACGCCATTTTCACAACTCTATATTATTTGCATACCTTTGCTACTAGACCCTACAACTATCAAACCATTGCACTGTCGCAAACAACTTCTTAGAAATTGTTCAAATGATCTCAACATTTTTCCGGGCATATCATCGTGTGCATCAGGATACAGTATTTTTGAGTATCTGGTGGGTCAGCAACAAAAACTTGCCAGTTTTTTTCAAATACTCTAATAGAAACTTTCTAGAAGAAAACTAACTCTCTAACTCTTTCAGAAGATTTCTTTAAGATTCTGTCTCCACACAAAAAAAAAGTCAAGAAGAGTGTACAAATGCCAGGACATAAATATTTTATAAATTTAAGTACAGCTTAGAGTCAAGCTCAGTTCACAGAAATTTGGAGACTGACTGCCAAATTACATACACTAAGTCCGTGTTGTCGATGATGAATAGTAACGTGTTTATCATGAGGGTTTTACTTATAAAATAACCTCCAGTTTAAGTTATAAAAGCCGCCAACTGTACATAATACATTTTGTCAGTTCTATGGAAAAGCAATATATCCTGCTGAATCACAGCTAAAGGTATGTTACTTTTCCATTATACCAACAGTCTGAGTCTGTAAAATACAGTGCAGTATAACTTACATGGTGAGCATACATGACCACATATGACGGGTGTTAATTGTAATACATGAGTAAATGAAAGCTGGTTATGAATGTGGTACTACAGCTTTTTACCTGTATCTGAAAGGCCTGGGCAGAATGGATGGTATTCTAATACAGTACCTGATCTAAAGTTGGTTTATATGGTATAAATTTAACCTTTTTATTTAACAAAACAGTTGAAAGGATGCTCTGCTCACAAGTGAGAATAATAGAAGAATATGTTTTGAGACCTAAAATCTTGACTTGGAATAAGAATCAAGATATAAAAGGTGGTGCTACATGGACAGCACTGTTTCAGGAGCTATGTTTGTTTGTCATTTTAAACTGTTCCCTTCTCTACTTGGGTCTGAAATGGGAATTATCATTTCTACTCTAAGATCTGCCCACATCTTTCTTTACTGACTTAGTTAATATGATAATGATAAGCCACTGAAGGTTAAAACCCGGAAATGTGTCATTTATGCAAATTGCTGTCTGTGTCTTGCAAATCATGCAAGAAAGAAAGAAAGACTTATGATTGTTGTTTCAAAAGGCATGTAAGTAAGAAAATAATAAAAATCAAAAGCATATAAAGCACGAGACCAAATAAACCCTGAGCAAGACTGTTAGCATGATATGACTAAATAAACTTCTGCAGCCTTTAAATAAAGAGCACATACTTTTCCAGGCACATCTCATACAGGTGAAAGTCATCTTAAAAGCTGTCAAATCACATAATTAAAAGCTGCATCTTTCAGACCTAATTACTCATGAGTAAACACCATTCAGTAATCTGCAAAGCACAAGTTTTTATCTTCTGTTGTATAATTTATTTTTTTAAATATGCAGGACCCGTTTCAATGGATCTAACCATAACATGAGAATTCTTACTAGTCCTTTACAGTCATCTTAAACAACAATTGCAGCTGTAAAATGTGAAGCTAGCATGTAAATAGCATCATTTGGCCCCAACACTTTGCAGGAAAAATATTAAAATTGTGGAATGCTAAGGTAAACAAACTACAGCTTTCTGATTAAAAACTTTCATCTGGATGGATTTTCATGGTGACTGAGCTGACCACATAGCATAAGATATGGGCACATATTTGGAACTGATTACATATTGTTACATGTTAAGTATGCTATAACAAAAATCCAAATGTGCATTTCCTTATCAACAGACCTCTCCAACATTCCTCTGATGGGAAATAATTTTAACAAAGTCAATTTCAAACGTAACATCAGAACATCCTCGAGGTTAGTGAAACCATATTATACAGAAAACAAGCTTTAGAGTGAAATTAAACACCCAACTTTCAGAGAATAATACAGATCAGAGCTTTTTCACATAAAGCCTTATTTTCTGCAATAATGTGGTCCTACACTATCACAACAAGGGTTATCCTAGTTTGCACCAAATCAATTTGCTCAGCATCACTACCTTTGAAGATGCCACTTCTATAAAATAAAATTTCAAAGTCCAAGACAAAGATAATGCCATAATAAGTCTCAAAAACTGAAGTCCCCACCACATTGAAATCTTTGCAGGTCACTCTATACCACATGTTTATAATCTGATAAACTGCTTGAACATTTTGTGCCTAAAATTTGTCCAAAACGAAACAAAGTTGCAGGGGAAAAGTGGCACTTCTCTGTTACATGTCACTGGCGAAGTATGCTATACTCAGCTGGTCAGTTGTTTGTCCTTGTTCTTACTCTCACCCACAACAACAATGATCTTGGAAGTGACTTTGTGGAAAGCCTGCATCCACTGGCGCTTGTCATGCTCATCATTGGCAATAAGTGTGTGCGATTGGCCCTTTTCGGAGTCTTGGAAGGAGATTCTGATCAAATTTTTGGCTGTAAAAAAAAAAATGCAATGAATTGAAAATTACACTGAGCTGCTGCTGACTCGAAATGATGGAATGGTGACAAGAAAATGTCCTGAGATTATTCTCTTGCTTCAATCATCATTTTCATGTTCATTATTCAAAGCAAACTGAAACTGAATCCGTATTAATTCCCTTATTCTTATTCCCTGTATACAACGTGTATCTGAAAGTGAAAGACAGACCATAATATGATGTTTTACAGACAGTGTCAGAATACTCTGAGAGAAAATCCTTTACCTCATCACACTGGTATATACAATCACCCTACCCACCTCTTGTGAAAGTAATTTATCCAAATATTTAATTATTACAAATTCTCAGAGCTATCAGCCTTACATATCAACTTGATGAAAATTCTGTAGAAACATTTCACTGATGAACCAACAATTGACTGCTGCCTCAGCTAATAGGTTGAATGAATATCCAGTGAGATGTTCTTCAGTTGCCCACTCCTCCACACTCCCCTTCTCTTCTCTCTCAACAGTAGGCCTCAACACTTCACCTTCCTTCTGACCCCTCAAACCCTTTGGAGGGACCCTTAGTTACAACCCTGCTAAAACTCTCAAATATCACACATCACACTTCTCTCACCTGTTTGTCCACCTTGGCCAAAAGCACTGCGGAATGATCCCATTTTGACCTCTCCATCTGGCAGGTCTTCAACTACCATTTCAGAGACTGGGATTGGCTGCCTATACACTTGATACATCTGTTTGCCATTCTGACTGGTTGATCTGGAAACCACAGCCACTTTGTCGAACAGGAACACATACAATTTCTGAAAAAGTGACACATATAAAAAGAATTATACTAGGCATTTATACAGCACAGCTATCCCTTACTTTATATGCTAAAGAAATGGCATTCAAAGCAAAAAAAGCTTACCAAAGGAGATTATGGCCTTTAGACTGCAGACATTTACTCATATGACTTCATTTTGCATAATAATCAGGGATATCATTTATCCTTTCATGATAACTCAAGTTCATCTTCCAATGAAAGATCTTAAGATGTGTTACAATGCAGGTCTTTAAGTCAATGCATTTTAACTAAGTTAAGTCAGTATCTATCAGTTATAAATTAAGGATGATGCAAGCATGTTTTCAGATGGGTGACAAAGCTGTGCAACTCATCAACTGGTTAATATGGACCATATATTTCACATTCTTAAGCCACTGCAAACTGCATAGATACTTACACTTCCTTTGGTATTTTTCATGCATCCACTGCACACTAAAGCCTTGGAGTCTTCAATCTGAGGAATTCTCTGTAACAAAGAAGGAATGCAATGAAGATAAAATGGTGAATTATGCCATCAGCAGGACACAGTGAACAAACAGTCAACAATATAAAAGCACTGATTGGGACTTCATCACAGATGTTAAAATCATTCTCTGATAGTCTTAGGGACCTATGATCCAATGATCTAAGTCTTCCCTAAAGCAACAGTCAAATCATGGCAAAAATTTCTTTTGACTTATGAAATAACAGTAGCATGGTTTTGCATGAACATGAACCCGGTTAAACTTTTTTGTGCTTTCCAGGTTTAAAATAGTAATTCTTTACCTAATTCTTCAAGATATAATAAATGCAAACTTTAGCAATTCATTTCCGTACTATTATGGTCAGAGGACATCTCATCCCATGAATGTGCAATATAACATTTAAGCAATGGCATTTATTTGTTCCACTCCCTAGTATCAAAGGAAAAAATGGAAAGACAAACAAGAATATGCATTAAGAGACTATAATCTTATTGTCAGTCTACGGTAAAAAGACTAAACTGAACAGAAAAAGAGGCTTGCCACATTCTTGATTTTCTTATCCTCATGAAAAAGATTAGAACATTCTTAGGTGACCATAGTGAAAGAGCACCAAGCTGAAGGCTTGAATTTAAAGGTTTCCACACAAAAGACAACTAAACCATAATGAGATTTGAAGTTCTTACCTGCTCATCAAACAGGTAGATCAGAGAAGATTTGGAATGTTCACATCTGGCCCTCCCAGTTTCCTCATCTGCTTTGCGAATGATTTCCTCTATCCGCTGAATCTGATAGACACAAAACATCCCCTATCTTATTACTGTAGAGTTCATTATGTAAGTTTTCTCATAATATCATGCTTATTCAATATTTGGTGCTAGGCTTATTTTGTTATTCACAAAATACAAAGATTTTTTAGATATAACAAATTCATGAAAGCTGGTCAAGAGGCCAGGAAATTAAAAATTTTTAAGCACTGATTCCTTTGAATGGCTTACATTTTCCCAACTTTAGGACTGGAGATTTTGTATAGACTGGTCTATTTGTCTTGACTGTTCTTTCTGCTCATTCTTAGAAGTTGTGATGGGAACGTTATCAACTGTATCAGTCGCCAATGGAAAAGAGCAAACAAAACACATTTGGACATGCCCATCTTCAGACATGTGATCCACTGAATTAAAAAATCTACAGAAGCACTTATTGCTGTTTCTTGAAAGTTGCAAAAACCATCCTTGCCAAGAGACTTATACTCTCAACATGTACAGGTTGGCATGTAGCAACATATAGTCAACAAGCCTGGCTGGACACGCCAGAGGTAATGTATTGTGGCTCACATGTGAGGGGGTCTCTGTCAGCAATGTCATTTGCAGTGATAAGTGCTACTGGAAACTTTTTTATTTTGTGATTTGATCTAAGTTTCTCAACAGAGTGAGTGCTGCTGGTAACAGAAGCACCAACTTACCGATTTTTCAAGATAGGAAGAATCTCCACTGTCGTTTGGGGTCTGAAATATAAATCAGAAATCATGTATTTCATGATCATCTTCCTTAGCCAACCAATAAAGATCTTACAACGGGTTCTGTTAAGATTCATCAGTCTAAAGAATGTAGCAAAATGCAGTCAAAAAAGATGGCTAACAGACAAGATAAGAAAACACATGGAGACATAGGGACTCGTAAGTCAGTATTAATTTCATTGCTATAAAAAAAATGTTTTAATTTGCATAAGGAAATCAAAAGAATTACTTTGTTCAATTATTAAAGTAACAGGCTATACATATGCTGCATCATGTAGTAACCGATGTGTATGGGGACGATAAACAAGGAACATGTAGATACACTTACATATTTCAGTATGCTGCGAATAAGGAGGGGGTACTTCACAAATCTACCTCTTGCTCCATCTGTAAGAAAAATTTAAGGAAATATTAATTGCAGACATATTTGAACTGAACATATCACTCTAGCTGAAGATACTGCTCAGTGCTGACAGCAGCTCAACACAAAGTACATGCATCTGTGACATTGTGCTTTTTGTCTATTTAACAACAGCACTGAAAGCTTGCAACAGGATTATCAAAGCAGTTTCCTGACATTCATGTAAGTTAGGACTGAAGCACACAATGTTGTGGCATATAAAGTTTAATAAGGAATAACAAGATATCTGGCTTTCCAATGCCAAATTTGAAATATGACACAAATTACTGATTGCACGGAGTCTTTTTTTCAGTGAGCCAGAGGCTAATTTCCTATGCACTATGTTCAGGCTTTAACACAAAACAGCATGGTTAAACCTAGATTTTACCTAGCATTGTCCACAAGTCTAGTTTACGGCTGAAGGGGGAAGCAAGGCAACGCTGGAAGAAATCATCTATGGCTGGTTCGGTTTTCCTCATGTCAAATACAGACTTGGCACTAATCTGGTTGGCACAGTAGGTCACATAGGCACTAAGACTGCTCGCCTGTAACACAGAAAACAGTACATAAGATAGAGATTTAATTCATTCATTAGTTCAAAATAATTACTTGATATCACACTGTTTCTCCCCCCCCCCNCCCCCCCCCCCAAATGGAACTATGACATGGAGACTCGAGTTGAAATAGTCTACAAAGACAGCCTCTTGCTCTTTAACATTTCTGAGCATCGCCTGTTGTTTAGTACTTTCATCTTTTCTTTCCTTTCCCCTCCTCCAAACTAATTAATTTTCCCAATATCATTTAAGTTTGCCATAGCTTTCCCAAGAATTTGCTAGATTCTTTATTATTCCACGTGTTTTAATTATTCAGTGTTTTAAAAATTCACCGGGAAATTTCAAGTTTTCCAAATCCTCTCTGAACCCTTGCATCTTACAACCAGATTTCTTTCCTTACCCATTCATATATTTGTTTTCCCACATGCTGTGTGGTACCGTCAGGCTTTCGTTGTTTCTGTAGCTTGGTCACTAAGTCTGCAACATATATCAAACAAGTTGTGGTTTAACTCAGTGACGGGCCAGCAACCAATCTATAAAAGCTTCAAAGGAGACAAGAAGCCCTAGCCCTTCTGCCATTCCAAAATCAACAATTTTCAGAAGATTCTAGGAGTTCTCTAATAAATATATATGTACGTGTGAAGAGTCGTGACTTTGAGCATTTTGTTAATTCCTCCTTTATCTCATTTTTTTTTTTTAAAATGCAAACCTAACTCAAATTTGAAGTTCACTAACCCTCTAAGCTCTTCAATTTCATACTTCTGTACTAAGTTTTTGTCTCTTCTTGGGGCAAAATAAGCTTTAGCAAGAAAGGCTTTTTATTAACTTTTCAGTTCAAATTGCTTAGATTGGAAGATAGGATATATGTATCAGATACAGAAATTCTACTGATTAAATGAAGGCAATATGTGGCAGGTATTTTCAACAGCTTACCTTGGTGAACAGGTATAAGTTTATCAATGTTGCCAAAGAGTGTGTTGATATCAGCCTGGGACATCAATCCCAATGTAACGAGACAATCTCTGTACATCTGTGAATGGAAACATACAAAATGGATCTAAGGATAATAGCAGCCTATGTCAAGGTCAGTAAGATCAACAGTAACCAAAGATTTTGACTTTGCAACGAAATAACAGCAGAAATCCTTCCTTATCTATAGTTCCCTCTTGTGTTCACATATACATTAACTGTGATGGTTGATCAGGTGTAAACTAGCCCTCTGTTTGCAGATATTTGCTGCACAGCCATTCAGAGCAACTGCTGCTAAGCACACTTGCTATGAAAAGCATATGAACATGGCCACAGGCATCTCTAAAAAACTCCATTTATCACTGATAAGAGTCTTCAATGGGGCTAAAGAGAAATCAGCATATTTGAAATCTTGTGTTTCGAATGCTTTGCTGACATTACCCCACAAATGTTCACATTGACTTCTGGAAATTGAAAGCAGTCAATCAATGCCCTGCTGACTCTCTCAGCAATTAGCCTTGCTACAAACACTAGGTGCCTGCGCCATGTCCGAAATGGTATCATCAACTGTCACAAAAGACTCCAATCACTACTACTCACCTTTGTCACATTGACTAAATCTTCCACCATGTCGACCTCTCCTTGGTAAAGTTCATAGATGGCCTGTAGAAAATACAGTACAAAATATGAGTCTGAGGTGTGAAGAGAGCAGGCAGGCATAAACATTATGACAGGACCCATGTAAAAAGGACAGAGAGATCTGCTGTGAAGATTTGGCAGGGCAAAAGCAATTATGGGAATGTTACACCAGTACAAGGTAAGCAGGGGTTTCTATAAATATTATTTTATCTCCTTTGTGGCAACTATCAGTCTGAAATGGTTATGAAATGACAAGATCAGCATCATCACTGTCAACCACCACATACTGGCGAACTACAACTAAACATCCTCTATGTCCAAAGGACTGGGGCCTGGATTTAGATGGATTATGAAGGTCGTGAACTCCTGCCATGATTATGTTGCAAGTATCTTGAGAAAACAATTCATTCACACTTTCCGCATGTCCATACAATGGCTACCCTACAGGCAATGAGAGATACTGTCAAAATGCTAGTACATAGTGCGTGCTCCACAAGTAGTTAACCTGTCTATAAAATGTGTTTTTTCTGGCCGTTGGCAGTAAGATATATTACCAAATACTAGTAAACTGAATTGGCACTCTGTGCTTCCCAGGGAATGCAGAATGTCCTTTCTGCTGAGGTAATATAAGCAGCACCGGTTTACACAAAAGACTTATCAACCTCATCATTATCATTATTATTGATATTATTACCATCCCTCAAAATATAATTATTGTGTAAGAGTCACTGACTCACCTCCTGTCGTTTGATGTCTGTGTGTGACAAGGCTGGGATGGACTTGCCACTACTACCTCCTACAGAGTCCATCCATGTGAGCTGTACCCTGCGTTTGGCTGGTGAAGCCTGCGGTGGTTTGTATGGGGAAGGAGCTGGTCGCAGTGGGGAGCTGGGAACTTTGAAACCTTCACTGTCCTGTAGAGACCATGCAAATTTTATACATGTAAAAACTGTTGAAGAAATGGTGTAACAGAGGGACATTGTTGTCTGGGTGGTGAGGAGATTAAATTGGGAGGGGGCAAGGAACAAATTAGACAATATCAGATGGCTGAGGGAGAGAGGAAGGGAGTTGGGGATCTATGGATGGGATGGGATGAGATGGATGGATGAGATGGATAGATGGATGGATGGATGGATGGATGGATGGATGGATGGATGGATGGATGGAATGAATGAATGGACTGACAGACAAACAGGTGACAAAGAGATAGAAAATAAATGAAAACCTGACTCACATTTTTATTTCTGCTTGGTGAAATGAGGTTCACAAGGGAAGCTGAGACTCTTAGCAAGGACCGCTTGGATTTTTTCTGTTGTAGAAGGACAAAAACATTATGAGCATTGTGGTTGAGTCAATATTTCACATTCATCAAAAACAAAATATATGTGCACTGGCCTACACCACCCATTTGCAACATGCTAAATTACTTCAGAAATCCAACCCCATGCTCCTAGAGAAAAATTTACTCACAAAATTTACTTACAAACTCAAACATTTCAGAAACAGAATGTTGTGGATATGGCCCTGATAAACGCCATCCTGACCAAAATTCGGACTTTGACGCCTGTGAACTGTCAATGGCATCGCCCATATTGGACCTCTAGCTTCAATAGTTTTGTGGTACGACTGTCAAGTGCGAAATATTTCTTTACATCATTCATCGATAGACGCTTATACCGGAATATTGCACGCACTTTTTCTGGCACTTCACAAACCGTCACTACTGAAAAAGCTGATGCTCTTCCCGACATGAGCCAATATCGGAATTTTGCACTATATAATGTCAGGGACACCAACCGATAAAACTACAAGTAGCCCATATTATACATTTCGCCGCCTGAGCCTACAGTCAAAAAACCACTTTGCCAAGTGCAATTTTACGAAAATGAGACTTTTTACCTCTGTAAAATTTGTATTTCTGGCCTTTATCGGGCCACTGAGCTCACTGCCAAGTCTTGCTGCAGTTACGTACAATTTGTTCCCGTAAACAGCCGGCGGCACGTGCTGTCTTTGACCAGAAAAGGGTAATTCATTCGCGTGTTTTCTCACGTGAGCTAGCGATTTATGACAAATTCATTGGCGGTAAGCTTCGCAGAGTGGAAATTCAACACTCCGGGAGGAAAATCCAATACTCCACGGGGGTTTGAGGACGGCAGCGGTGTTAATAAATTAATTAACTCCGTCGCCACGCTGACCACCGAGACTGCCGAAACTTGGGTGATGCAAAGGGGAGTAGCAACTATTACAGGTACGATTCCATGCATTGTAATTTTGTAGTACATCCAACTGATTTGCAGAAACAACAAAATCGATGTTACCTTTACAAACTAAGGCAAGCCAAATCAAACATACACCCTCTCTTATGTACAACTTCAGACGGACAAACCGCCTCGATGCAGTGCCTGCGACTGCCCTATGATAGTCGAAAGCGTACTTTCTATTATTCAGAGTACGGCGATTCCCGAAGGACTATCCGGCCCCTGAGATCTACAACATACATGTATATGAAAGCGCTAGATGAGGGTCACTTGGGGTTCTCTCTCTGAATTCATCAAGTCATATGAGGCAAAACCTTGTGGTGACAAAGGCAAATACAGTGAAACCTCGATATTAAGTACTCATTTAGTGAGTAAACTTTGTTATGAAGCATGAATTTCACATGCACGAATTCGTTATTAATTGTTCATTCCACTACTCAGATGGCATCTTGATATTACGATGCTTCAATAATAAGAAAATATATATATTTTTTTTATACACCAAGGCCATCTTCTTCACATCGAGAGTCTACTCTACGTTTCGGATAAATTCACTGTATTTAAACATGGGAATTTATTGAAACCAAGTAATAAACTGGTACGGATTCGCTTTACATTAAGGACGGAGAGAGACAATGAACCTCTAGGTGTAACTTTGTAAACCACCACCTTTTCCAGTGCCCCAAATATACAGGACATTTGAGATCTGTCTCTGCCACCATACCCGAACAAGATCCTTTGGGTCAATACGGAATAGTAAGGACAGTTGCCACTGAAGTGTGAACATACATTATTAACGAATAGTATCAAGCCCGACAGGGCCAGGATCATGACGACGACAACAACAACAACAACAACAACAACAACAACAACAACAACAACAACAACAACAACAACTGGTGCAACGCGATCATAACTTAACAAATTGCTGTTATGAGAAGACATGTCTTTCTCCCTACAGATATCAATGAGAGGCAGTTTATCACTAGACACGAAAAACAAAACTTTCAGGAAAAAAAGAAAACGTCCGTCAATAAAGTTCAGCAAGATCACAATACAATAATTCTAAACCTGACCTGACCAACGATGCCTTAAAGCTACACCATCCGAGTGGTTCCGTCGAAAGGCAAGCGACGTCTTCAAAAGGCCTTGGAACTACCTAAATTCAGATGGATTTGCTTTTCTATTTGAAATACTTTTAACTTTCGGAAAGACAGTAACGTTCGGAAGGACAGTAAACTATCTGCGAAATTTGTATGCGGTATGAAATATTTTACATCTGAAATTCGGAAAAACAGCGTTCACCGATGTGAATCGTGTGACCGAATTCAGCCACCGCTATATGGACAAAATTAATTACATAGTCAACTGAGACTAAGAGAACCGCTTAAAGATAGAAAGCAGGGTATTTTATAGAAGTAAAGAGGTGCTATGTATTTTACAGGAGTAAAGAAGTGCTATTTTACAGGAGTAAAGAGGTGCTATGCTTTACAATATGCCAACAGTTTCGGCAGATATGCTTTCCTCTAAATAATACATTCAAAATACAATATTGTGTTTTTACTTTGGAAAGTACAGTACAGAACTCGTCTGTTCTTTTACTTTTCATGTTCATTCGCCGTCCGGAAATGATACTGTCGTAAGTATTTAAAATCACGTAAGGATTTACGACAGTATTATTTGCGGGTGACGGTATGCTATATCAATATGTACCATGCACACCTAGATACTGGGTAATATACTTGATAACCAGACAGATCTCAACGACAATTGTGGGTGACGGTGATAACAACGACAATGATGATGAAGATAATGCGATGGTTGTAAGAGATGGGATGAGATACTGACAGGGTCTTTTGTTTGTGAGTGGTCATCACGTAAGGACTGGATATTTTCTGATGGTGTTCTTTATGTATAACACGTTAAAAAACACCTTCTACGCACCTGTCTCACCGACAAGAATCGAACCCGAAACCCTTCGTTTTCATCCCCACTGCCCTCGCTGCTGTCCACGTCGCTGCCGCTGTTTCGGCGCTTCTTCGGCTTGAGGTCCAGGACCAGATCGCACTTGGAGCTCATCTCCCTGGCCAGCGTCTCATGGTTACTGGACGAGTCCGTGGGAGAACTACAGCTGGTCAGTTCAGGACTAAAGGTCACTCTGTGTTTGGTCATCTAGAATAGCGAGTGTTCGCACAACGGTCGCCTCTATCTCTTTAGTGTTATTTAATGACCCTGGGAGAGGTTGCCCGTACACGAGCGAAGGCTGTTTGTCCAAATATCTGATGTTCAAAAGTCTGTTGTCCAAACAAGTGTTGTATCGGCCTTTCGTTGCTTACAAAATGAAAAACGTCCGTCTACACGAAGCACAATTAAGTGTGAAGCTCACACAGCAAAATCCTTGTATATATACTCAACAAATGTACTTTTACAACGATGACTAATATTCATAATGCGATACCACAATTGAGATATGATAAGTACACCTGGACGTGAAGATGGTCAATAGTTCACAAAACAGACGATTCGATCACTAGTGACTGGAGACAGCTGTAATCGTCAATCATAGGCGAGTTGATGTGACCGAGTTCAGAAAGAGAATAAATAAAATATCTCTGGTGATGAAGTCAAGTAAAGATATATCTTAATATCAAGATGACCTACAAAACAAAGCTACTGATCTAGTTCACACGGAAAAAAAATTTCTATTTTTTTGGAACAACTAATCAAAGAGCCACAGAAAAAGATGTCAATCTGTTTATCTGTTCACCTGGCTTTATTTATTGCCTCTTTGATCGAAGAAACTTGATGAATATCTTGCGACTACCACTAAACTTAAATGAATCGTGAAAGAGAATTCTATCCTTTCACCTATACAGTGAAATGCAAAATTCCAAATCTAATTGCAATAACTTATCAGGGGCTTGAACTAATTTAAGTGCAAATATATTGGAAAGATGAAAACTTTTTCTCCACCTGGCGATATTCTCTGGAGAATCTGTTCTTGAACTTTTTGTAATAATAACCACGGAAACTTTAGTTTTCTTTCCTGTAGCTCATCAAGGTTAGATATAACTTCTGGTTAATATATCGTCAAGCAAAGAGATGATACCTGTGTTGAACAGCTTCTTTTTTTTTTTTTTGAGAACTGAGTCAAAACCTCTATAAGCACAAAGTCTGGAATCCAGCTAATTCCGCTGTGATCACCTCCTGAGCTGAGTGTGAATAATGTCCACACCAAATCTCCAACCTGATGTTATACTGGCCGTGTTTATCCTCTTGTTGCCTTAGTTTCGAAGATGTCCACAACTTCGTTACCTCCCGATAACAAAAGTCACTATGGACACCGAGCTAATAATAAACCACAACAAGGGCTGAATACGTACAAGACACACCCTTAGCGTGAGAACTTTTTCAGATGGAGAAACAAGTGTGCGTGCGGCAACGGTTCAAAATTTCGACTCACGTCCCGGCGCCTACGTCGGCGGCATTTTATACGTTGGCGTCACTGGGCATCGATCTGTTTGAAGTTTTTGTTTTGGGTTCTCAGGGAGACTTATCCGTCCCGTCCCCCGCCGCCTCTTCAGCTGGAACCATCCCATTTCATTTGGCCCGCCGATGCGCTCACACGTTGCTGGCTGGACCTGGACAACTGGCCATCCGCCCTCACTGAGGACCGCCACGCGCCACAGACTCGCCAGTCGCGCGGGAATCAGGTTAGAAGCAACACCGTTACGATGATAGGGCAGTGTGGTAATTTATTTATAATCTACTGCATATTCCTCATCACATTTACCTCTCGACTTAGGGAACCATTTCAGTAACAAGTTTAACGAGTTTATCGGACATATACCCAGAACACAACTGTGGTACATAGACGGTACGATTCGACGGGACATAAACAGATTATATACTGTATTCTAAACCATATTAAATTTCACATCACACAATGTAACAGCTTTACAGTATATATGTTACATTTTACTATAATGTACACAGAACATTCACTTACACAACTCACTTAACAGCTGTTCTTATATCTTTTCTAAACGTATATTTACTCCCTACTGAAATACGGTCGAATATGACTGTAAGGGAAGGGATAGGATACTCACGGTGTGAGTTTTGTTTGTGAGTTGGTCAGCACGTCAGTACTATATACTTTCTAATGGCGTTCAGTACTATAATACATTAAAAGCACCTTCTACGCACCTGTCTCACGGACGAGAATTGATCTGGAAACCCTTCATTTTCATCCCTGCTGCCCACAAGCAATATGGTAATGCATTTATAAAACCGAACACTCCATATCACATCTACCTCTCGACATAGTGAACCACCTTAGCATCAAAACAGTTACAATGGTACTGATAAGCAATGTGGTGACATATTATTCTCCACACTCTACACTCACATCTACCTTTCGATTTAACGAACTACTTCAGCAGCAAAACGGATACAATGGCACTGATAAACAATTTAGTGTATACATATACACTCCGCATTAACGAACTACTTCAGCAGCAAAACGGATACAATGGCACTGATAAACAATACAGTGTATACATATACACTCCGCATTAACGAACTACTTCAGCAGCAAAACGGATACAATGGCACTGATAAACAATTTTAGTGATACAGTGTGTATATATACACTCCGCATTAACGAACTACTTCAGCAGCGAAACGGATACAATGGCACTGATAAGCAATTTTAGTGATACAGTGTATATATATATACACTATTAACGAACTACTTCAGCAGCAAAACGATTACGATGACAGGCAATGCATTAACAATAATATATTCAGTTATAATCTATCGCACACTCTACATCGCATTCGCCTCTGAACTTTGTGATGGTCCAGTTATTTCATTCACCTTGCTCTCCCCTCGCTCCCCATCCCCCAGACAAAAAAACCCCACAAAAACCGGCAACTCTCAAGGACAAGAATGATATGGGAGCCGTTCATGATTGTTAGTTAACAGGGCTGGGTTGCGAGGAATGTTTTACGGCACAGGGATGGTTGCAGGCTATTGAGTCGCTTAAACAAAGTCCTGGGTCAGCTGGACCAGCATAATTGTAGCTGGCTGAAGTGACAGACAGACAGACAGACAGACAGACAGACAGACAGACAGACAGACAGACAGACAGACAGACAGACAGACAGACAGACAGACAGAGTTGAGTGGAAGGCAGGCAGACAGACAGGCAGGGGGTGCGCGCGCACGCACGCACGCAAATACGCAAGCACGAACACACACACACACACACACACACACACACACAGAGAGGAGAGAGAGAGAGAGAGAGAGAGAGAGATTTGCATAGAAAATCAAGGACTTCCACTGTTTAACTAGTTAGTGGCTATGGAGAAGACTGGTGACTTAGAGGACTAGGTTCATTGAGGTAAATGGATTGGAAAACAGAATTGTGGAATCTTTAACAGTTAATCAGTATTTTGCACAGTTCCACGATGCCATATTTTCCTAGCCCGTAGTGCTATCACAGATATCTTGCGCTGAGACACAATGAATAATAATAAAAAGGATTTCGTATCCAGACAAAAGTCCGTTCACACGACTTCGTACTATGTTGAGGTCAACAGGCCAGATCATTCATGGACCTTCTCAACCCCCTGGGTTACCTGACATCTACTGATGTCAGCAACCTCTCAACACTAGCATTCTGAACGTAATATCTTTCTCAGCTTAAAGCCTGATAACTTATTTATAGCAAACAAGGATCCGAAATGTTGACTTCATACAGCGAAGAACGAAACTTCCAATCACACTTTTCATTCTACTTTTCATTTGCGGTTCAAAAAAAAAAAAAAGGTAAATTAATAATATGTGTTCAAAACCAATATGCCCACGGAAATTAGCATTCCAAAATACGACAGTACACAGAGTTTAAATTTTTTTGGGTCGCGTAGTCACGAAGCTTTTACTGCTTACATGTTCACCCTCTAGCTCTATTATAGCATGATGATCATGATGATGATGTGTGATTTTTGGAAGAGGCGGAAGCAAGAGGCAGAATTAAAAAAAAAAAAAGGGACAGAGTAGAAGAAAGAGGGGAGATCTAGAAACTGTTATACTATTGATACGAGAGCAGGTTTTTTTTTTTTATTTGTTCTTCTGCTTAGCACGTCTTATTTCAAAATGAGTACGCCGACTGTAGTCCATTATTAAAGTAGGGACATGAAGGTGACGTCGTGAGAGAAGCTGAGGTCCTTTCTTTCATATTAAGGGCCTGGACTCACAGACTAACAAGATTAGTTAGTCTGTGTTTGAACTAGTGGTGGACCGTTACCTGAACTTTTTTAATACTGCGATACTCAGCCTTCGAGCCGTAAGTATCGATTCTGTTTTGATTCTGATACTAAGTTCCAAGTAGGCCTTTCGATATTTTCAATACTGCATCGAAATTTCTAAGTATCCAAAGTGTCGATACCCAGAGATTATACTGCCCACCCACTAGCTTGGGCCAGGAGGTTTCAAATTAAATGAGAGTCGGTTTTTTTGGTTTTTTTGTCCCTTTCTTTCCATAATCAGAACCTGGGATGGTTCACAAAGAAGAAATGTGTGATCCCGTGTAGAAAGAAGCAGGGCCGGGGGGTGGGGAATGGGAGGGGATTGGGGACGTGAAGTTTCGTCCACACTTATCTTTCCAAACTTCATCTCCTGTCGGTCAAGAGATCGAAGTTTCCATTTCTATTGCGGACTGGCAACAAATATTAGGTCGTAAAACGACTTATTTCTTCACCATTCTGGGGCTCACGGCTTCCTATTGAAAGGAAAGTGACAATGTTGTGAAACTAGAAGTAAACACGGGGGTCCAAACAGTCCTGTTCGCTTGCACCGCTAGCTATGCTCAATGGGACGCCATATTGTTAAGAGCAAGGAAAAACCAGAGAGACACGGCACAGAGAGAGAGAGAGAGAGAGAGAGAGAGAGAGACAGACAGACAGACAGACAGACAGAGTGAGAGAATGAGAGAGAGAAAGAGAGAGAGAGACAGACAGACAGAGTGAGAGAATGAGAGAGAGAAAGAGAGAGAGAGAGACAGACAGACAGACAGAGTGAGAGAATGAGAGAGAGAAAGAGAGAGAGAGAGAGAGCAGTGCTCATTTGCTCTGCGCGTTAACTCATGGTAGTCAATAACGCCATCTACTTTTACTTTTTAGTGTGTTCTCGTTCTCTCTCTCTCTCTCTCTCTCTCTCTCTCTCTCTCTCTCTCTCTCTCTCTCTCCAAAACATCTAGCGAGCGCACTTTCAGTCACGCGACACGAATTCAAATGTTGATGTGTCTGTTCCATGAATAAGTGCAGGTTGCGTGGAAAAAAAGAATAACAAGCATGTCGAACCCATCCCTCTGTGCATGTACAAATTATTCCATGCAGCGCCAGTGCACGATCAATGAGGCTGAAAACATAAGGGCAAAGATTCCCCAATGACATTGACAATCCATGGGCCAACTCTATGCAATTCAATCAGATACATGCACGTGTTCTGAGTACTAGTATTATGTGAAAGAACAAACCTCACTGTCTGATGCGTGTCCGATTTTCGTTTTCCGTTCAGAATGTCAGTAATATAGATGGCGACACGGACCTTATCAGTTACAGAAGGCGACCTTACCAATTACAACAATAATGTTACTTTCGCTCATGTATTACTTATGAGCAAACAGACATAATAATGAAGTACAGGTATAACACGCGTCATGGCCAAGAGACGCGTCCGATTTTCCAGTGAAAATACGACCCAACTGAATTTTCTTCCTCTGACATATAACTATACAAGGATGGGCAACACCAACACAGACTATCAGTTATACAACAGTAGACTGCCTTGACTGAAACTTGTTTTCTCGATGAAAATACGCCCACAAAGTTTTACCAGCTTTTCGCTGTTCCGTAGGATCAATCAATATTCCATAGGCAATAAAGGACGACGTTCATCTAAGTCCTACGACGATCCAACAGCTTCACTCTTTGAGCTGTTGAATTATTCTGTGAGCAGAAACATATTCGCAAGGATCAGGACTGTTCAAAGTAAGTGGTCCAGAGTGCTTATGGGAAATGCTATTTAAACTAAAGGATTATCGGACTGATACAGCTACAGATTGTTTACTTGAGCCGACGCCAACCACAGAACAATATCCAGCATGCAACAATCAGGAAGAAAGGAAAGGAGAAGAAAGAAAGACAAAAACGTACACTTCGTCACAGCTCACAGTCACAAGCAATTCGCCTATCTCATTTGGATGATAAAGCTGTGTTGGACAACACGAGTAAATAAAGCCAATCTCGAACTTTTTGGTGCTTTTGGTGCTGTTTTTCAACCAGTAACTTTGTGACTTACTTTCGTTGTGACATTTGAAGGATATATTGGATTGTAGCATGCTCAAATATAAAAAAAAAATAGCCCAGTTTGCAAATAGGCCATTGTTTGAGAAAGGCAATCTGCCTATGATAGTGAGACTTACTGACCTCTCTCTCTCTCTCTCTGTCTCTCTCTCTCTCTCTCACACACACTCTCTCTCTCTCTCTAATTTATGATCCCTCTTCAATAGCCCGATTTTTTTTTATCCTGCTGCATCATTTACGATCATAAAAATGTCCTTCGATCATCCCAATTAGGAGAGAGCATAACGGTATTTAATCATTCATGTAATCCTACGCGATTTGTAATTCGTCTTGTTTCCGGGCACGACAATTTCATTGATATTTATGTATGAGTTTATTCTGACAGATTATGAGAATTCAAGTCACTGGGTGCAGATTAATTGCAAGGTGTGTGTGAGTGCTAGAGAACGAGAATGGGAGGTGTGGCCAGACAGGCAACTTTTTTTTTTTTCATTGCATTAATCACCAATTACAGTTCGATTTATTGTAGGGGAACATGGCTGAAAGCTGGGGACTGCTTCCCTTTCAAGAAAGAAACAAAAAAAAAACCAACCAAAAAAAAGCCTACCTCATGAGCCTAGCATCCTCTTCAACCCTTCCCTCCCCCTCCTCTAAAAAAAAAATTAGGTATACAGATGTTCTTATGAATGGAGTATAGAACCCCATCCTTCTCAGTGAGTGAAAGACCAACCCAGTCTTCACCACCAATGCCAGATCAATCCACTCATCACCGGCAATACCATATCATCCCAGGCCATCTAGGGTCAGGTAAACACACGAGCGTAGGCTACATAATGACGTCGGGACTTGCTCCTTGCTTTTCTTTTCTTTTTTATTATTATTTCACCGACATAAATCAAGTGGACGAAACTTGGAGAAAAGCCCACAGGAAACAAAAGCCTCGCACTCGCGTTGTAGAATGATCGTGTTAATCAGGGGAAAGCAACACGTGTATGGCTTGTAACTGCCTCGGCTCCCCCGCAACGCGCAACCAGTTTGGGGGAATGGGAATACATGCCAGGCGTCGGTGGGCTTCCATGTCCACGGATGGTGACCATATTTTTAATCAACGCCTTATTATATTGTTTCCGTTGCTATGTAAAAGGGTGGTCCCTCGGTGGGTAAAGAGGGGGCGGCTGCTGCTGAAAAAAAATATAAATGTGGGAAGAAAGATCTGGTTATCGCACTCGGCCACACCTTCATTCTCATTCTCTATCACTCACTTCCCAATACTTTCTATCACTCACACACGTCCTATAGTTTGGTTACCGAGTTGGTGTATCAATGATACAATGAGGGCTACACAGCGTCGACTGAAGATCGCTGGAGTCTAACGGGCCAAAATTCTTTAGACCATCCGAGTCAATAATAGCAGGGTATAAAATTTTCTTTTGGACAGATTGTGTAGAGATAATTGTATAACCTAAAGCCACACCTCAAAAGTGGTGAAATTGTGCCATCTATTNAACGGGCCAAAATTCTTTAGACCATCCGAGTCAATAATAGCAGGGTATAAAATTTTCTTTTGGACAGATTGTGTAGAGATAATTGTATAACCTAAAGCCACACCTCAAAAGTGATGAAATTCAGTCCTGAATTTTTAACAAACATACTGGTTGGAGACAACCTTTCCCAATGACTTCAACGGATTTCATTGGCGCGGGCCTGTGGTCTGCAAAAGACAGCCGAATTTTAACCCCTGTTCATCTGAACTAAAGTAGTGAAAAATCTCAATGAAAGACCCCGATGTAATCCGCATATAATTTGAGCATACGGTGGCACCAGACCCACTGACTGACCATGGCCATCTCGGTTAAAGCTCCTGTGGTTTGACGACAAAAGTTTCTTAATTGACTTAAAGAGGCTTTTACACCTTGGCTCCTGCAATCTGAACTGTGTTCAAGATGTCTGAGCGCAATGCTTGAAAAGCAATAGGAAATCACGGGCAATATATGATCGATCCCGCATTTATCTGATCTATTTTATCGCGCATACCCGAGGTTAATCTGCGAGCAGCCTTTTCATGTTCTGGATCAACAACGCGTCATCAAACTGGCCCAAACCACTCGCTGCCGCTAACACCATCCCAGCATTATTACTCTCCTAATATATCAGAGTACCTTCATGAATATCAAGAGCGTTTGCTAAATCAGAACGCGATTCCGTCTTCTCGGGGCATTTTCGAAACTATGTGAAGCTAGCCCTGGCTTCTGTTAGGTTAAACTAGTCATGGATTAAACTTCCTTCCGCATTATTTACGGACTAGCGGTACTGCTTTTGACTAATCAAATCTAGTCTCTCTACGGACTAGCGAGGTTGCTTTTGACTAATCAAATCTAGTCTATTTGCGTACTAGCGAGGCTGCTTTGGATTAATCAAATCTAATCAACATACTGCGGTTTACAATACGGTTTTCTCAACGCGAATTTGTAAAGCTACTCGTCCGTAGACTGCGTATACAGTAGGTTATGCTCATAATGACAGGTGCAGACGTTAAGCATCATCTGTCACAATGTATGTCTCATTCTCTTTCCCTAACTACAGAATCAATACTACGAAATCAGCACATAGTAACTACGATGGACACAAGTTTCAGTTCGACAGGCATTGTGTATTCTCATTCCCAGTAAACAAGAGCAAAACGTTCAACCTACCAAGCCCATCAAAGACATCCACTCCTATATACTCATCGGATGTAACAGAAACTCAAGGAAACTCATCTGTTTTTTTTACACCCCTACATGCAATCGTCCTGTGTGGGGAAAAGGGTTACTCATCCTTGTTTACTCACCAGAAGTTTAGAGATACCCTAGGAAATTAATATTTTTTTTCTTTTCTTTTTCAAAGGATAACTCTTCCATATTCTCGGCTTATACAGCTTACGGACACCCCGGCCAATTCTCCTCCCAAGGGAATTCGCTGCATGTTTTTTTCTTCACTTTCAGCTGTTACATCACGTTTCATGGTGTAAATCTATCAACCTTTTACCGACAGCGAGTAATGTGATTTACATGGGTTTAGACAGGAAACAAAGGCATTAAAAAAGTGGAGGGGAAATGCTCACTATTGTTCCCTAGGCCCACGGCACGTGGATAAAGCGTGAGCGTATGGAAAAGGGGGTTGCAGAGGTTGGATGGNGGGGGGGGGGGGGGGGGGGGGGGGAGAGAGAGTAAAAGTCGCATGCCCATGCTTATGGAGGTGACCTATCGCCTACTGCACTGGTCAAAGGAAAGAGGATCCTCAAGCTGTGGGTGGGGAAATTCCACCCGCACGTGGGCAAGCGTAAGCAGTGTACTCACGCACGGGGAAGCTGGCCCGTCGGACGGTTAAGAAAGATGACAAGTTTGGAAGGTCAGACGACCTCGGCCCACTCTAACGAGCAATGCCCGCCACAAATACGGGACATCGATGGCCAGAAATGGTTCTTGAAAGAATCCGCATCTTTCCCCAGTGGACCATTTCTTAATTGGGTGTCACGGGTATGAATACATGTAGTCTATATTTAGTTTCGACACATAGGCTCAGCCCTAGGCCAGTGCAGTTCTGTTAAGACCTCCAAACAAAGCACGTGATGCGATGACGTAGATAGGAAGCTCTTATTCTTACTCGGAGAGCGAGCGAGGCAACAGAAGATCTGCAGAAAAAGGTATCCCCCTCCAGCAAGTGATTCGACCCTTTGAATTTCTGACACTCTTGAGGGGCTGGACCACACTTGAGTCATGCTATCCAAGAACCGACTCGTGGAGCTATTGCTTCATGGATGTTGTCATAGAGCAGTAAAAAGTTAGAGGAGATGGGAGATTGAAGACGCTCCTCAGATAAACTGGAGTGGGGACAAAATTCGACAGTGTACAGGATAACATAAAAGTGTTCATTTGGCCTGGGGCTTGCAAGGAGCGTTCTAAACATAGCAGAATCCTATTAACACGAAACTGAAGGGACTGGACACATATTGGCAGGTTTACATTTACGGTAAAATATTAGGGGAAAATAATAGTCTTTCACGACAGTTGCGAACGTCAACGCTCAGGCCTGTTGTGCTTTCCAGCTGCGTGTTGTTTGGGATTGCCGTACGTTGCCATTACCTTTGACTGACGCAGTAGTATTTAGTTTCATGCGCCCAACCACCAGTGGACAAGAAGAGGGAAGTCAGCCACAACAGCAGTTCCGTTTTCTTTCCTGTCTCGGCGGCGCAACAGATCATATTAATGAAAGATCTCTGAAACTCATTATCGTCTTACTGGAAATATTTTACTATGGATAAAGAGGGACTTTGGATCGAGATCTTTTTTTCATTCGGGTTAACCGAGAACTTCGGATAAAGCGTTGTCATATTAGGTGAACTCTACTGTACGGTTATTCTGCAGAAAATCTTCATCCTTCACCTGTTGACTTGACAAAGCGAACACATCAGGAATGAAACGCTTTTCTCGGACACGAGTTAGTATAGCTTGGGTTTGTCACCGCACCCACAGGAGGGAGAGAGCTAATTCCAGAACGATGGGAAAATGTGTCTTGTTTTCCTTAATTTGTCTGAAACCAAATTCTCACAAAACCATATAATAATATCTGTGTATGTTATGAACTTAGCCGGTACTGGTATGCAAAAGACGATGTAGGGCGCTCGGATCAGCCACAAAAGAATGTGTGTCACCAACAGCAATCCATTTCTTTTCCGAAACTTTACATTAAGCTTCAGATATGACACAGAAAAGCGTCTTAATATATTAAATACAAAATAAAAAAAAAAAACCTGGCCAGGAAAGCCTGGATCCACTTGGCATCTGTTTAGCCGAGGCTCCACAGAGTACATAACCAGATAAAGTTTAGTATCAGTGGTGTGTAACCACCAACGCAGTCGTCTCGAACAGACCCTCAACTTTCACCACCGTGCCTACGCAAATACTTTGTGATATTATCCTTGCGGTCAGGTCGAGGCATAGAGCTTTCCCGTTAAATCACCTGAAGATGATGAGCTGTGACTCCCGCATGACCAAACATAGGCTGTTGATCCGAGCAGTTGCCCGCCTTCACACACTTTTCAGCGTACGCTCCACTACTGTGACATCGCCCTCCTGCCTCCACATGACTGAGCACCCTCCAGAGACACTTTACCCTCTGGCTGACGATGCGTCTAAGGAGCTGACTGGAGGAGATCGTCTGGGACCAGGTCAACAGAAAACAGAACTCTGCCGCACACTATTTGCATGGCTAACGAGACCCTATCGTCGCGCGGTAGAGCATCGATCTATCAATGGATGCCGTCATCGCGTGAGAAACATTTTGGGAAGAGTGGTCCCAGTTGGACGTGCAGAAATGCTAATCTGGTGGCGAAGGACATCCATGTATGGAGCGACGCGTATGAACTCTGAATACCATCCGTAAATTTCGAGAGGGGAGGAGATGGAAGGGATGGAAGGGGGAGGAGAAGGAGGGGATGGAGGGAGGGGCGAAGGGGAAGTGAGAATGTAAAGGGAACCAAAATAAAAGTATACCACATTTATGACATTGACTGCAGTCCAACAACACAGGTGTGACACGCTTTTGCAAATAAAAACTTTCCATGTAAGTGTAACCGGGTGGAAAGGCAATACAGTGGCATGGTATTCTATCTCTTAATTATATTTAAGGGGGAGGAAGGTGAGCTTAGTCTGATAATTTTTCAGATGTTGCATATTATTTTAAGGAAGTGTGTCACCAGGGATTTTACCAAATTACTGTGAATGATCAATTTTGAGAAGAAGGGCCGAAAAAACCTACTCTAGAAAATTTCTGTCCCTGCCGGGGATCGAACCAGGGTCTCTCAGCTTGAAAGTCTGAACGTGTTACTACTACACTACAGGGACGCTAACTTCACAGCAATGTAATTCTTAAATACCTACTGTCTGAATCGGTCCCTACCTCCACGTGCGAACCTAGTGTTCACCCGTGACCCTAACACACTTCCCGACTGCTCACATAAGGAAGGCAGGAACCACTTCAACGGGTCAGAACAGGAGAACTTCGATGGTGCCAAATCCTACGCCTTCCTCAAGGCCATAATTGTTATAAACTTAATGGCTCACTTGGAGTATCAAAGGAGAGGAGAGACACGATGGGATATGTCATTAATTTTAAGTCAATAGCATTGGAACGCTACTTTCCCGAATTTCATACACGAGTAAAACATTCCATACGTACGCATGGGAATCTTGCACATTGCTACTATTTCGTTCCATCAAACGTTACAATCAAGATATAGAACTGATGTTAAAACGTCTCCCATCTGAAAAATGACAGCAAATCCAACGGAGTCGAGGCAGCGTCCATGGCCATATTGTAGATAGGGTTTGTCTTCTGACGATAATCATCGGATTGCACAGCTCTAAGCCGAGCAAGACTGATCTGGTATCATGAAAGTCGGACACTGACTAATGACAAATAACTCCATGAAAGGAAACTGGTCTTATATGATCACATAATTTATAAGCTGGTGGAGAGAAAAATGGAACGTAACAATCTCATAAAAAAATGTACACATATTGATAAACTTTTGCACAATCTTTAAAAGTGTACACTGTTTCTGATTATTTCAAAGGGTGCATGAAAATACAATTATGCGGATGTATTTCTTTAAAAACCTAAATAAGTCTGATAAACAGGCGCAATCTATCGACGCTTCATTTTGATATTTGTATGAAAGCTAATAAACTTTGTGAAATGCAAGTTAAATCGATAATATTAACGAGAAGGTTTTCGAACCACTGAGCAATTTAACAAAACGTGATCCTTTATCAATGTCTCATTTGGATTCATAAGAAATATTTCTGCTCTCAGTAACTGACCCTAGTCTGCAGTGAGGCCTTTCATAGCACAGAAAGAAAAGTTTAAAGAGTGATCGTACGTATCAGTCAACATGAAAATTTAATCTGAAGAGCAGAGATGAAAAAAAACCCAAAAAAACCGAAAAACCACCGAAGCTGAAACCGTTCAAGCTCCTGCCAAAACTGGTACCTGAATCTCCATCTCTGCACGATTACCATTCCACACGTAGTAACCTGATTGTTAAATTTAAGTCCATACAAAATACTGACCGAACAATGTTCTTGGTATCTGTGTCTAAAATTAAGAATATCCGACACTCTTGTGCAATATCATTTCATTTCCAGCCGATCACCTATGCCCAGATATGAGATGCGGCCCGCTGTTGTTTCATGTCAAATTTTCTTTGATCGCTGCTCAACTTTCAAATTCTTCAAATTCTAAATTTCCTTCCCTTGCCTTTCTTGAGCCAACAATTTCCTAATCTTACTATACAATTTCCGGCAGAAAAATGTACCAGAGCTCGTGAGTAGGCATGGTTAGAGAAGACAGCCAAGGAATCTGATTTTCGCAGCACCTTGTCAAAATCCTTCTTTAAATTTACAGTTTTTATAGCCCAACATCACGAGTTGGGCATGGCAGCAACGGAGCCCTGCTCTTGCGCCTGCTTTTGGTGAAAGGTTGAGAAGTTTGTAAAATTTTATAACTAAGAAATAGTGATGCCGAACTCGCTCTGAGACGCTTTGTGTGAGTGATTCGTCCGAGTAGATGTGAACAAGACATTTAAAAGGGGTGGGGGTTAGGGGTGTCTTGTATGATCTTGCAATCCCCATTCGCCCGGACAAACAAAAATTTGTCGTTTGATGAAGTGTATTAGAACAAGTCCCGATCGCCCTATGATCCATGAATCCACGGTTCCAGACTCAAACTAGAGCCGTGGACACCCAAGACCCCAAGGAGAAAAAACGCAAAACAAAAAAAATTGAGCCTCTCTTCTTTCTCCCCCGCAATCGTATAAGTCACCACTTGACAAGCTATCCTGGGGAAACTAAATCGAATCACTGGATTTTCTTACTCTTCCTTAAACTCTTTTTTTTTCCCCCTCATTCCATAGATTTATATCTCTCCTTCCTCGAAGAAGAAAAAAAAAGCAAAAAATACGAATCCCAAGCGTTCATGAAAGTTGCTTTTCCACCTCTTTTTCGGCGGACATGGCCAAGAGCTTGGGGTGGGCACATTGATGTATAAACGTCGATACATCGATGTTTCGGTAGACATCATACACAAATCGATGGTTTGACGAAGCATCGATGCTTTTGGTACTGATTATCGTAAACGAAGGAATTGATAAAATTCTTAATGCACGGAAGTTTGTGCTTTAATACTGAGCATTCGTTGTTGTTTTTTTCTGTTTAACTGATTTACTTACTGAAGTCGGCTAATATATGACAAGCAAACACCTACACACTCATACTTTATTCATTTATCGCCCACCGCAGGGGCTTGTTCTGTCTGTACATAATTTTGACATTTTGACTGTCACGATGGCAGCATAACCTCTCTGGAACAGTTTCACTGCTATCTGCTTACTGTATTTGTCCTGTTCCCGTTTTGAAACACCGATACAAATCAATACATCGATGTTTTCCACTGAAAATGAGAACATCGATGTCACCATGGATGATTTTATTCGAGACATCGCCCACCCCTGCCAGAAGCTGAGAAAGAATAGAGATGAACGAAAAGACTTTGGGCTGATTGGATCAATGGTCCTCTGATTGGATCGCGGGGTTCGTTGACACAACGCCGGGACGTTCATCCGCTTACGTCTAGACAAGCTTTCGAAGACAGCCTCTACGGGCCCTTACAGGTCAGTGAGTATTTGGTTTCTCTGATGCAAAGGCTCACGCCATGCGCGCGTGCTTACTTATGCAATAAGATCGGCAAAGAGTAGAGGTGGGGGATGGGGTGGGGTGGGGTGGGGTGGGAATGGTGGTAGAGTAGTGTCCCTCAGCATCCAGATGCATTCTTCATCGAAGTCATATGCAAATATATACATATGACACTTTACCCTGTTCCTGTTCATCAGAACAAAATTATGTACTCGTATTTCACTGTATCACAACTGGAAGGATTTAAGAAACAAAATATATGTAATGTATATAGATCTGTATCTACATCTTGCGTCTTTCCAAAATCTAAGGAAGTCCACTTCAGCCATGAAAGAGACTTGCAGAGAGACAAAAACATGAATCGGTATTTTGAAGAAAAACGGAACAATAATAATGTCAAATGAAAGGGTCATATTATGGCTTAAGTCTGTTTTTAAATAAATGGGCACGGAAAATTAGCTCTAAATGTTGTTTGAATACTTAGATTTTATCGACATTTTGCACAAACAAACACTATTTATTTAAAAAAGAAAAAAGGTGACTGGGGGAAAAAAATTCAGGCCTAGAAAACTGGACGATATAGACTTTTAGGCGATTGAGAGTCCATAATTTTTGGAGTTACAAAAGAAAGGGAAGAATCCGTAATATTATATTTGGACGGTGGTGGGAGTAGGGGGGGGGGGAGTTGTCATCTGTAATACATATATCGAACCGGTGTAATATACCCCTGAACCAGTGGTCCAGCTATATATTCACGACAGCCCTCATAGATCGAGGCCACAGAATGCTGCGGCTCTAAAATGGTTTTCTGATCTGGCACATGATGCAAGAAGTACAGTCACGGGTTCAAGATGTGATTCTTTTATACAGGCATGTATTGTGAATGCACGTCAGATTTTGTAAATCCAACGTCTCGATCATGTTTCCCTGTTAATGGCCAAGAAATAACGGACACACACTTTGGATTAAAAAAAAAAAAATGTTGTAACAGATTCAAGTCTATTTTTGTTAAACCGCTTTCATGGACAAAAAAAAACAACAACAACAACAAAAAAAAGCATAGCTCAAAATGATCGCCGGTTCTTGGTACCAAATTTGAAATTAATTAGCACTCCATTAAGATTACAGAAACAGATTAAAACCCTTACAATGGACAGTAAAATATTTTAAGTAACTCCATATATTGTGTAATTGCTTATCAAACTTTCCCTTACATTCCTTACATTACATCGTACAATAGAATGCGGTAATAATAAGTATCCCCGCGAGAGGCCTGCGGAAGTCCATAGTCCACACTCCACGGGGATGAACAGCCATGCCTAAAGTAGACAGTACACTTTGACATGCCGAAGAAAAAAAAAAGGGTTCGGAAAAGTTTACAGCCAATCAAAGCTGGGGGAAAAAAGGTGGATTCGATTTTCTTAGAGTTCAACCAGCAATCAGCGGCTATCAGTGATCATATAAAAAGAGTTAGATCTAATCCACAACAAACTGGTTCTGACCGCCGATCAGCGGGGTATGGTAGCAAAGACTGCGGTCGGACAATGACATGGGATTATGACATGTAAAGAGGCGTTGTCCTGTTACGATCTTGTGGCTGTATGCATAATTCTTAAGTTAATTAACGCACTGCCGTAACCACGGGAAACTCCCAAAACATTAGTGATATTCACTGTAGATAACGCAATACGTTAACTAACGTGGTATTATGAATACGGCCACTGGTCTGTCAACACACCCTTCCATTCATGTGTGTGGTCTGTGTCCATGATCTGCTTAGTGTCCATGATCTGCTTCGTCTTCTTACTGCGAGCTAATTGTGATCAAAGGCATGAACTGTAAGAAGATATTACACAACAGCATTGATGTTATCGTCATGGATAGTGAAATACAAATTCCCTAACAAAGGGAACTTATTGGGGGAATTAGTAAATCACGATAATGGATTTACATCTTAACAATCAAGTCTTTTTGGCCATTATGACATAGGATCTCAAAACCGTTTAGCATGCAAGAGAGGGATTTCGATCCCAAACCGTTCTAAGACATTTAGTAGTAACATCGGTACTACCAAAACGCGTATTCGGTCCTGCACAACTCTGTGTATTAGCCACCTCCTTAGCCCTGGCTCCAAAGCACAGAGATAGAAAGAAAAGGAATAATCAGCCAGAGAGCGAAAGGAAGAAGTTAAATGCGCGACAATGCCTGTGGAGAACTACAGCAGACAGACAGAGGAGAGCATCCGGCATCGCGTTTTACGTACAACTTCATTTCAAAATGTATCTCTCTTCCACCCACTTACTATATAAATGCAGGCAGGCAGACAAAATAACAGATACAGGCAGAAAAGCATTTAGATCAGGCAACAAGCCTTGGTAACAAAACGAGGGAACGTGAGAGGAAGAAAAATCTGCATTTCAACAGATGACACGATTCGACATTGACCTTGACTAGATCTAACCGTTTTGTCCTCTTCATCTCCTTCTGTATCCTTCACCTTCACCTTCACTAAAGACGTCCAAATATGTACACAGGCTCTACTATCTCATATTTTCTTTCTACAGCTAGGAGAAAATCTCAATTGAGATGAGTGGCTATAATGAAGTTTGCCCGTAAGACGATAGGTATGTTCAAACTGATTCTCTCATTCCCCATCGAGAAGAAGAAGCAACTCGGCCAGACATCGAACTGCATTTAACTAGTCTAGTCTGGTAGTAAACTTATATAATCTTACTGAAGAGCATCCTCCTTGCGTGCACTAAGATGGCGTCGATTTTGTCTCCAGCTTGGCAGGACGTGAAACTCAATGACTAGTATTAAGGTGAATGACTGAAGGCAATGTCCAAAGACTAGACATAGTGTGCTCACATCTACAAACCTATGTTTGCCTCTCCCCTTCCCCTCCACACCCACCCTAACCAGGATTTAAAAAAAAAAAATGTTGCCAGAATTAATTGTTCTCCAGGCAACCGTTTCCAGTAGAATGTAGTAGAGATACGACAGCATGGAATCGATACTGAATTTTGTAGGACATCAACAAACAGAAGACTTTCTACAGTCACCAAAGGAATTGTCAATACAGTCGAACCTGATCTTAGGACCACCTATCTGTAACGCCCGTCTGGCCATAACGAATAGCAGGTGGAATCTCCTGAGTAGATCACTTTATGAATGCACCGTGTTATGCGACTACCTGGCACTACGACCGCGGACACTAAATTTTCGGTTGCGGTCGAACGACAGGACCCCATAATATGAGGATACTTTCGACGCAAAATTTACATGTGCATGCAGACAGACATAGAGACGTGCAGGCAGTCCGTTAAAGAGGGGAATTTAGGGATCAGGAATTTGCTTCACTATTGTGTTTTATGTATTGTTATAAATGTATCGTGATTGATCCTAGGTCTTAGTATAACTTGAACTCGCTACCAGTCACTGCAAGGTAGCTGTGCTGGATATAGTTTCAGGAAAATGTCAACAGGAAAGTCAGTGTCACAGGACCTGTGAACCAAGAAATGGGATTGATATTTGCCACAGATTTTAATATCACATTCGTTGTCAATGGCTTAAGCGACCACCTGTCTATAAAGATCGCATGTGCCCGGTGCCCTAGTGCCTTGGACGGTTGGAGGTATCCTCACAGATATAAAGCTGAACTTGTTCCAAATACTTTGTAAAATAAATGCCTAAAATATGCCAAAGTCACATGTTTTTAGCGCAAATTCAATTTTCTAAAGCCAAATTCTCCTGTCTTATGACTTAAGGCTGCAGGCACCTAAATGGTAAAAAAAACCCACTAGACTCAGAGTCGATAGTAGCAGAGTATTAAATCTATCCAAAGGACAGAAATAATCATATAATATATAAGCACACCGCAAAAGTGGTGAAATTCAGTTTTGAATTTGTGAAAAAATAATTGTTGCAGGCAGTGTTTCCCAATGGCTTCAGCGGATTTCATTTGTGCGGGCCTGTGATCTGCAAAAGAAGGCCAGATTGTTAACCCATTTTCATGTAATTTAAAATTGTGAAAAATGTAAGTGAAGGACCCCCGCCGTAAACAGTATATTATAATTTGAGCACCGTGGTGGCACCAGACCTGCAAACTAGTCTTGGCCATCTCGGAACGTTTCCTGTGGTTCGAGGAGAAAATTGTTATTAAATGGCTCAAAGAGGCTTTTACAATTTGGCTCCTGCAACCTCAACTCACTTTGGTATGGGAAAATATTCCCATGAAGTCACTACATTAAACACTTTGATTTGAAAGCGTATGCATCTCCTTAATCGCAAGTTTTCAGATGCTCCCGCAGCGTACAAATTCAACTAAACTGACTGTAATAGCCTTCAGGCTTGCTTTTCCCTGGAGAACAACGGAGCTGAATAGTCACCTCGACATGTCCCTCAAATCAGCCAAAGACTACCAGACCTTCGCGATTAGCGATTTACTTCGAACCATAAATACTTTACTGGAAAGTCGAGGCAATGCTAACGACGAGGACCCTGGTATGTCCACGAAAGAAAGTGTTTTACAATTCGACCAACGGACATCAAAAAAAAAAACAACTTGTCTACCATCTTTGAGTGGAATTGAACACCCGGACAAGCACGTGCGGACAGATATGGGTTGAAGTGGACGCCTACATGACTCGTTTCGGCTGCTGATTGTGAAATACGCATTCGTTGCCTTCTTCGAGTGATTGTAAAAATAACTGCACTAAGAAAAATACACTGAAGCCATATATATATTAATACGACTCGGTCTTTTCCTGGCGTTAAGGAATGGGTGAGCCTCATCAAGGGCAAAAGTGGGCTGGAACTTTGAAACTGGATTGGGGGGG
>JAWQUT010000145.1:921805-962929 GCA_033807755.1 Ellobium chinense | reverse complement strand
AGGGAAACATGTCGGCTTCCTTCATGGCGTACAGCGTACACTTTGCACCATTTCGCACGAATGCACTGGATGCTTTACATCGACCTCAGAATGTGCTAGAGCGCTCCAAATGTTTCAGCAAGAACAATATCCATCTCAATTCGTGGACCTAAGGTCATGTTCTTCTGATAGTGCAATTCTTTTACTTCCTTGACGACAGCATCTTATTTTCCGTAGGGCGGAAGCCCTGTGTCGCCATGTTGTCCAAACTTTCGGAAATCACATGACCGTTTAGTTCTTATTCTGAAGTAGTCTATAGGAAAGGCGGAGGAATGCCGTGACCCCAAAAGCCAGCCAGAATACCAAGTCCAGACAGAAGCTTGGGGGTACGCGGCCGGTGCCAAATTAATTAGCATCCATTCCCATCCAAACATCGTATCATGAAGATTCCGCTTATTTTCACCGCAAAAGAGCGTCATTCGACTTCCATTTTTCTATTCGCCTTTGATTCCTTGACTGCCTCAGCGACTTTTGATAAATTCAGCCGCTTAATGACAATTACCTAGTTTTTTGTTGTTGTCTCAAACTACTCTCACGAAAAGTCCAGATTGCAATCACAATATAGTTCGCAGACCCTGAAAACATTTCATCTGCCGTGCAAAGAGTTACACTGTAGCTTGGATATCGGTGGATCGAAGACATGATATTGCCGTAACACTCGTAAACATGACTTCGACTGAAGTATACACGACTGAATTGACCTGAAAAATACGAGAATCTACCAAAAGCTCCCTCTTAATTAACTCAATTATTTAATTAAATAATTTCAATATAATAATGTCATAAATCACACGTACAAAAACAGTGTAAATAAAGAAGCAACCACTTGCGACAGTAGTTCCGTTCATGATTAAGATTTTCCTGCGCTATTTCTATGACAGCCGTATAAGTAATGGTCCCGAAATTCTGTCAACTTAGTAGGTTATTGCCGCATTCATAAGCCATGGAAATGGTTAGGCAACATTCCTTAGTCTAAGCCTAGTATAAATTATCAGATTGTATAACCGATGAAACAGTGTTTAATTTCCAGACAGACACTGAAAACTCTGCAGGCCTAGGTTTTCTTTTTCACATTTTAAAATAAAAACCAACAAAATGAAACATAACCAAGTCAAAATATATGCGGGTTGAAGAATTCTAGGATTAATAATATTTTACATTCATGTTAAAATGGATGAGACACATCAAGTTAAAATGTATTGGACAACGGACAAACATCAGGCCGTCATCAGGCCAAGATGCAGTTGGCAATTTATGAATTCGACCCCACCCCAACACCTCTCTCTCTCTCTCCAAATATAATTATTATAATGAAAGTATCAATTTCCTTGTTTTCCACATAATTTGGCATGCTTTGGCACTCCACCATTAGCCCAAATACAGATGCAGAATTACATTTTTTACGGCAATATTCCGTCTAAAAGGGAACAAAGGCATAAGAATCAAAGGCTTGAAAATGAGGCTCTTCAAGGGCAAGAAATGACACATAATCCCAAACATTTTGGAAATTTCCTACACTTTTGGCGTCTCTGCAAGTGGATCCATGGCCGGATTCAGAGGCATATTTCATTCTGTTATAAAGCCCGTCCGCACATGAATACAGCTGTATATTCATGTGTCCCGCTATAGAGATCAGACATATATCCTTGGGGGGAGGGGGGAGGGAGAATCATTCTATGTTCTCCGGGCAGTGCCGTTGTCCAGTTTTTTGGGTTTTTTTCTTCCGATCTCCATCGCGCAACCGAAGCAAAAGTTGCATCCATACATGATCCTGGGGGTCATTCTATAGCCTCCGGGCAGTGACGTTTTCCGTTTTTTCCTCTCCATCGAGCAACCCAGAAACCCATATGGAAACGGAAGTAAGATCTACGCCAAGATTGTCAGTACTCGGAGAGCCATATATGTGGGTGCATCTGTGCCAAGGTAAGTACGGCATGATATGTATTTTAGTGAAAGTGATCGGTCGACTCTTCTCAACTGCATTCCGCTTAATCACAGCCTTCGCTTAATAAAAACGTAGCGTCTGAGTGTTCCTGGAAGGTGATACTGTCAAGGGACTGTCTTAAAAGAGTGCACTTTCTTCTCCAACTTTATCCCTAACCCTGAAACAAAATAATACAGGGAGAACCCTTGGCTATTGCCCGGAAAACTGTTTTGTTGTTTTTTTTCTATTACAAATGTCACCGGATAATCCCAACTCCTTTTAATTGCAACTTTTGCTATGGCTATCGTGGCGATGCGACTGAGTCAACTGTAAAACGTCCAGTCTGTACCCACCTCCCCCTCTCACCAGCACCACCACCACCACCACGTACAAAAAAAGCAAAAGCCAAGAAAAACAATAACAAATTCACATAAACAGGATCTTCGGCTGCGCCACGGCGTGGTTTGTCTCAAGAATGACACGCGAAAGCGAGGCCAAGCTGTCCCAGACTTAAGAAAGAATTTTCCACCGCTCTTTATGCCGCCCAAGACGCTGACCGAATGCACTTCTTATCAGAAAAGAAAAAAAAACAGCAATGAGCTCAGGGGACGTTTTCTCTTCTGAATTTCGATCCGGGTCAGAAATTACTATCTCTATGTGCTGGCGCAGCTGTTCCAACTCCCATTCCCTGAGCTAGAATTTTGCAAAAGGGCTGTCTTGTAGACAATAATTGGCAGACTGCTTTCCCAAGCACTGCAGGTATGAAGATGCCAACAGCACCTGGCATAAATGTATGCAATTTTAAATAGTCCCTATAAAATCAGAAAACTGGCCATGGGAAGGGGGGAAAGGGGTTGGAGTTTAATGTCAAAGGCTTAGATAGGTGCAAATACATGTGTAGACTCAGAATAGGTGAGGTTTAGTCACTCAAGTATAAAATTTGTGGTTGTTGCTAGGTGGGTAAGGTTACACTGTTTACTGAGTGAAAAGGCCTAAAATATTTAATTGGTTCAGATGCATTTTTCTTTGTGTCAAAATTTGGAGGAGGAGCTAAACAACATGTTTAGAAAATATTTTGACACGGCACCCCAGGATATGTTAATGAGAGGTGTAAAATCTAATACAGCCAACAGTGAAAAAAAAACATTGGCATCTTCATACTACAGGCAAACTTCCATCTCCTCCCGCGGGAGGAAAGTTCATTTTAACAACATGGTGTATCCAACTCTCACTTTCATCCCTCTTCCCATCCATCTTCTGCGTATTCCCAACACATGCACACACAAGTCTCGTACACGTTTTCCTGTATTTTTCACCTGCCGTTTTCACGTCTTTGCGGAGAATATGTGATGGCCTAAACCGTCCCTATGCCACTATCTCAGATCAGGGAATCGCAGAGCTGATAACTCAACACCTCGCTACTTATAATATCTTGCACAGCTTAACTTTACACCAAATGTGACCTGCTCACAGACTAAAAGATCGTAACGAAACATTATTTTATTACTGCATTATGTTTCGGCTGCCAATGATACATGCGTCAAATAAAATTCAATAAAACAACAACAACAACAACAAAAAAAAGGATTCGAAATGTCCCATACAATTTAATACTTTGTGTAATTACGTGTAGATGATATTATCGGGGAAAATGATGTTGGTCAGGCTGAGCTAAACTACATAATTACTACAGGGTTGCCAAAGAGTGCAAAATACACTTTTCCCATAAGTTTTCGAGGTGGTCTAACATTTTTTTGTTCATTTCATGATAAATACGCAATCAAACGTTTAAAACATTTTTTATTCTGCGCGAGAGATTTATCCACTGTTTGGCAAGTTTTCATTCTGGTCAACACACTGGAGAGTAATTGATGAAACTATGAATCGCCAATTCTGATCTCAGAGAACTGGTCATTTTTGCTGATCCCTTATAAATTCCTAATCTGGACACCCCTGTGACAATTTTCCACTATTTCGCAAGATTTTCTATGATGTCATGGAAATGTCAAACGTTTGAAGACAGAATGACCCTATATTACCTCATCTGATCCTCCAAGAAGACCTGGAAGCTCTACATTTAGATGCAAAGCGGCACTCTTCAAAGACATAATTTTGATTAAACCAATAACTGACAACAAATATACAGTCATCTTCGCAGGATGGACAGGTCACAACGACAAATACAAAGTCAACAAAAGGACGGGACCTTGTTTGGCATTAGAGAGTACAACATAATTGCGCAGAGTTCATTGCATCAAGTCGTTGTGCTTGCTCCGCTGAGCTAAGTACAGTACATAATTTTTCAAACCCTAAGGGCTCCATTGATCTTCTAGCACTCCTAAGTGCAACAAGGTGACCGATTACCGCATTAAAACATGATGGATATCATGACAACATAATGAGCTATTTAGCTGTGTCTAACCCATGACACATTTTAATGCACTATTAAATTGTTGACGGGCAGTTAAGATGACTCGAGGGAGGAATCACATAGTTGTAGCTGTCAAGTTGTACTTTATCTTGCACACATTTGCAGTAAATCATTTTTAGTTGTGAGTCTTCTGGATAGTCTTTTTTGCCTGGTCGCAAATTGCACTGTACTGCAACATTCTCCAGTACTGCAACACTTTCCAGTTGAGAGAAAACTGTATTTTCTAAATTCTATGTGACAGTCACCGGATAATCGCAACTTTTGTCCCGTGTATCCGGTGGGCTGCGATAAAGCTGAGCCAACGGTGAAAGCTGCTATGCCCAAAACAAGGCGATACTTGGCTCAATTTTGAAAATGGGTCGGATAAAACCGGCGTTAATTAATTTTGTGAAGACGGACACAGTCGGGACGTTATTATATCAGTAATGTTTACAAATACGGCCACATAAACAGCCATCTTCGCGTCGGCCACACTAAGGTTTCAACAGCGTCATCGCCGGGCCAGGTCCAGGAGATACCGCACGTGGTGTCTGACGTCCTTTTTCTCGCTGTATATCTTTTGATTTGGTGACGCGTACTACTGCTTTCGCTTTGCCTTTGTTGTTGCTGTAGCTGCTGCCGCTACTATTGTTGTCTCTGCCTGTCTGTCTGTCTGTCTGCCTGCCTGCCTGCCTGCCTGCTTGCCTGCCTGTCTGCCTGTCTGTCGGTCGGCGTGAGTTTGGGCTTCGCAGCGGACATATGCCTTTTCGATTGTGAGACTAAACTATTGGAGGAATATTCCAAGAAAATTTTGCTCAAACAGCGGCCACTAGGCCTAGACCAACCCTTGTAGCATTTGAAAGCTGTCAGGGGATTTTTAAATATGTGCAACTTGCACCTGGGACCTCGTTTTTCTTTAAAGTCCTCATCCGAATAGACTACACGCCGGCTCTTTTACCCCGACAGCCAGAAAGTGACTTTCTTTTACGATAACCACTGTGACTGGCGTCACCAAGTGTCACGAGCCACACATCCAGAACATTCAGAAAAAACAAGGCATCGAGTTCTGACATTTACAAAAGGTTAACAGATGTTGTCGTCGTTTTGTCTGCTGCCGTGGCCGTGACAGCCGTACTTACGTAGTGTTAGTTACTCAGCTTCTTACAGTGTTATTTATTTACAGTTTGCAACGTCACTAATACTGTACTTTAATCAGTGACACCAGTCCTTGCTCACTGCGAATCTAGCTTTGGTGACGTCTTTGCTGCTCATCCTTTTGTTTGTTTCTTTTTATTGTTTATCATCGTCGTTGTGAGGGGTGTTGTTGAAGGCGTTACTGATTCAGTGGCATCTGGTGTTGTGAGTTATGGGATTCCCCCCACTCCCCACCCCGAACAAAAACACAAAAAAAAAGCTTTATAGCTGATGTAAGATTGACCGTCTCACTCTCGGAAAAAGCGAACGTCTATTACGTTTTTTTTCTTTTTCTTTAAATCACCTAAATGTTATTGTACTACACGTCCATATAATCGTTACGGCCTCCGTGACGCCTTTCATAATGAAAGTGTCCACGCTGTCTTGTTCACGTGCTGAAACAGGCGAGGCTGCCCACGTGTGATGAGGGCGCAACGTGCCTGGGGCGCGACAGAGCCTTCAGTTTACTCGTTGCTTATTTTGGTATTTCTTTTGCAGTACTAAGAGGTACCAAGCCTGGTACAATCGCACTCTCTCGCGACACAAGCTGGAACTGGTTGTATGATCTGAAGCCATGGTGTTACAGTTAGTTACGTCATCATGAGGTTTAATCCACGCAACTCCAACGCACGCAACTTCATGCTATTATTTCTACCCCAGTAGGCCGTATCACTTTTTAGCTTTTTGAGTTTTGGGGGAAATCATAGTGTCGCTGCTATTCTAGGCGCGCTGAGTTAGTATCCAGACTACAATAGATGGTTTAAATATTATTTTCTCAAGCAGGCGAACGGCAAAAAAAAATAGTAATATAACCGCTCCTACTGATACTCTTTTTATCATTACCATTTTCTCCCCCGGCTTGCGGCTACATCTACGGTCAAAGCGGTCTACAATCAAGGCCTAAATAGCTCATCATTTTGGGAATGGGTGACATGTGATCATGACATTCATGTGGTGCTTATGATAGGCGGGTTGCCGCACTGCACATGTGTCAGCAGGTTCATTTACCACCACCATCATCACCACCAAGATCACGTTTACTATCAACACTTCATCTATTACCAATACTTTCATTTATATTATTATCATCACATCTACTCTTACTACTACCTTCAATTCCACTTCATTTCTACCACTCCTAAAACTTTTACCACTATCGCTGCTACTGCCATTACTGTAACAACTACTACCACTACTATTACAGCTATCGCTGCTGCTGCTACTACTACTTCTACAACTACTACCACTACTACTACTACTACTGCTGCTGCTGCTGCTGCTTCTATTACTACTACAGCTGCTGTTACTATTACTACTACTGCTACTACTACACTGCAACAGTTGCTGCGGCTGATGCTACAATCCACCACAATCACTACCAGTTTCAGCAACACTCTTAGACACGAATACTACCACCACTACCGCCATGATAATTATCAGGTTATGATACAAGATTTTTTTAAAAAGTAATAATAATAACTACGAGCATAACTAAATGAAAGCATACTCGGGGTAAACGAACTCATTACATGTACTAGTGGTCGATGCCCCACTTTCGACTCTGAACTTATGGCCCATTGTACTTTCTACAACGATTTGCTGCAGACCGTGATTGATGACGACTTCACTCGCACTATTCGTGACGACTCTACTGTAAACCCAATGATTGTCACGTTATTCCCCATGGAACAACAGAACACCAAAGCCAATACGACCCGCGTGAGTGCTTTCTCTGGTTAGCTTCATGCTCACTATACAGCAAAGCTGATAAATTTACACTGATGGCAAATGCCGCAAATCAAAGACCAGATCGAAATGGATGTGCATGTGGGTAACTTCGGTTGAAATGCCTTTTGGGTATGACAGTTTGATATTTGCGTAAGATACATATATGTATTATTATCAGATATTGGGTATTAGTGTATTTTTACTCTTTTTTTAAGGATGGGAGCAGCCGCTACACATGATAACCATCAGCAAGTTTTCAATATATCAAGAAATAAGCAGGGATGCCACATAGTTTTCATTAAATTCTCAGAACTTTCTTGTGAAAAATGACGAATAGTAACTTGAAATAGTCACATCTGCATTTCCATTATAAACGCACCAGTAAGCCCTTTGAATTTTTTTTTCGCGGGAAGTAAATTTCGCGCGCGCGGCAAGCTCAAATCGCGAAAATGAAATCCTCGCAAGAAAAAAAAACCAAAAACAACCTTCGACAATAGACTGATAATATAAGATGTCGGATTAAGCAGGCCTGGTTTACTTGCTGCTTGGCAGTGGCAGTATTGTATCAGCCCTAGTGTATGTGCAGACTCGTTCCCTTCAAACAGTATAATATGATATGCGCATGAATCATAATGTACACTGCAAGATGTACAACCCCACTGTGCTCTGACCTTAAATTCTGAAAGATTCCGACAAGTAGTACAATCTTTATTATAAAGACAACATGATGAGGGTGCGTGCCAAATAGATCCTCTGCTTGTCAAAAGTGCAACAAGAAAGGCAACCTGAAAGCAAAATAATTATCGGTTATTCGGCTAATGGTTCTCTCGAGAACTCAAAACAAAGAAGAATTAGCCAAGCACCTCCCCACCTGCACCCTCCTCCAACCTCCAAAAAAGCCCCTATACTGAAAGGGGGGAGGGAGGGAGAGGATGAACACATGTCCAATGTAATAATGATCAACACTCCTCTCCCCCCATCCAATCCTTTACTTTCCATTTAAAAGAACAAAATAAAAAAAGGTAAAATCCCGAGGGATGCAAGTTCGCAGGCAACTGTGGAAATGGGCAAGATTCCGCACCCAGGACCACAAACTAAAATCCTTTAATGGACTCCCCACAGCCGCTCTGCGCCCAGCGCATCCTCTCATTTCCAGTATTTGCCTTCCCTTACTCCAGCCTATCCCACTTCCTCCCAACAAGGCTATGACATTCCTGTGGAGATGACTGGTCCAGAGTATGTTTTCAAACCCTGCTGCTCAGCCTGAATGGTAAGACTTGAGAAACTCACAGCGATGGGTCATTCCATGCAACATGGACATTCAGTATGAAGAAGGAAGATCCTAAAGGAGACCTCAGAAGCCGCCCTGACAGAGCGAGAGGAAAAGAAGAACCCATCCAGCTCGATGAATAATGAGGGCATAGACCTTTCTTGATGAGCTAGGGTGATCACGTGATTCTCGAGCTATTTTTGGAGAGGAGATAGTGGTAGCTTCCGGTTTACCTTGTTTCAATATAATGGAAGAGAGAAATCTTCATCTGGCGATGAGACAGACATTTTCGGATATGGTTATATAGTGAAATTGCGTAACACAAGTTCGGGGAAGAGAAATATTATCAAAGAATTGCTCTATTGCCATGCCCTATGTCCTGAAACACTCATAAATTGATTTTAATAAGTTTAGCTCCACTCGGTAAAAACTACCTGGTAAGAAATTCATTTGCACCATGTGGCTGCAATTCCTATGTTGTCAGTTTGCCCTGTTTCATATCAATTCACCTGAAACAAGTTTCTGGGGTCCCTACTCATATTGGCACTTTACAGACACTTGAAAACTTCATCGTAAGCAATACTGTGTAACGTAAGGTCATTGCATCGATCAGAGCTAGCCTCGCATCGCGAAGCACAACAGTTTCTAGCCATGTGTACTGGTCACCGGAAGTGAATGTAGCACCGTGCCTGCTCATGAATATTCCATGAGAAAGGTCTATTGGGGGTGCAGAGAGAGCATGCATAAGGAAGCAACACCTTGACAGAACCAATACGAAGAAGGTAGAACCAGATGGTGACAGTGACAGGCAATATGATGTAGCCAGCCTTTGCTGTGGAGACTTGCGCAGCGGCGCAGCAGGGCAGCTATGAGAATGCCTGATGTTAAACACAAAGTAAACACAGAAAACATGCAACCTCCCATCAATCCCTCTGAAATAAAACAATAACAATTCTGCATTCACTAATGTATTATTCCGTGTAATTTTTGAGTTGTTTGTCTCGAAACACACAGACAAGACTGTGACAGGATCCGAAAAAGAAGCGGTGAAGTTGTCCCTTAGGTATCATGATGACAGATGAAACATGCCTCGTGGAATTACTCGAACCACATAATATACATAATATATTCAGCCTGAATGGGTGGATCCAGAAGTTCTACCCCTCTCCTGTCCCAGTGCTCACAAGCCTGATGAGTGTACCCTGGTCCCCGATTTGGTACACAACAAAACCACTCACGCCCAAAATCAGTCCTTACGCAAGAGGGAGGTCCCACGGGCACTTATGAATGAACATAAGTTGCATTAGGTCCACGAGATGAAGCCCAGGCTAAAAAAGACGGGTACTCCTCCCATAACATATTTACCCTCTTACTCTCTCTCCGTCCCTTCATTCATTCATTCATTCATTCATTCATTCATTCATTCATTCATTCATTCATTCATTAACCCACTTTCTCATTCATACATTCGCTACGTGCTCAATCAATATCTATTTAATTTACCCGCTAAGACGTGCTCGAAACCAAATATGAATCAAACAGTGCGCAATATCTTGTAATAAGTAGATGGAGTCCGTCCCAGACGCATCAATGACAGAGCGAGAGGATGAAGACGCCACAGTTGCCTGCCTTATTGGCTTCTAACTTATCTCCTCCATCTTATCACTATCACTCTCTCTCCTTCATTCACACTCTCTTTCCATAAAATTCCTTTCTCACATATCCATATGACCACTGCTTGTCAATGTCAATGTTATAACTAACATCAAATTACAGCCGACCTTTCTAATCCCTTCTCCTCGGGAGCACTGACAAAGTCTCCATTATAAAGATCTGTGATTATCCAGAGACTACCATGTCGAAAAAGAAATAATCTCCTATTATCAGAAAAAGATTGTGATTAGGCATAAGCTGCGGTTGAGGCGTCTGCAGTTTAGCGGGATCGACCGTAGTTTTCGTAATAAAGCAACAGTTGTTTATGGTGTTTTAAATCATGTCAAAATAGAAAGCATTTGCAGGTAGACAAAGCAATACTGTAGAAGTCCTTTTTTTTTGGGNGGGGGGGGGGGGGGAGAGAGAGAGAGAACAATTCAGCTTGATGTGCACAAAATTATTTCTGGCGTAAAAAAATTCCACTCAATTTGTTTTTCACAAAGTAGTAGTAATCCGCATGGGAAACGCAAATCCGACAGTTTATTTACCGCTCATTACGAAACGGGTTAGCCAGTTTGATGATTTTAGTTTCGAATGCTATCAGTTTTGATTCTCTAGACTCGTCTACGCTTTCTCTCTCTCTCTCTCTCTCTCTCTCTCTCTCTCTCTCACACACACACACACACACACACACACACACAATATATATATATATATATATATACACATACATGAGAACACCATTATGCGGGCTTGCCAAAATGAAATCCTCACGAAAAAAAAATTTCTTCTACATAATTCCCAAACCTAGCCGGATCTATATACCCCTTATGCCCATGAGAGGAGGGCAGGGAAACTGTTCGAGAAATTAAGCAGAATGGCCCTTAGGATCTGACATTCAGTCCTGACAAACAAGGAGAAGAGAACGTTTGCACGAAAAGTTCAGAGATAACGTAAGCAAGAGCCAAGCTGAACAGTTATGTAGTTCTGAGCATACAATTATGTCTTGAGTCCACACGCACCGGGGGAATATTCTTTCCATTCGTGCTGGATGAACGCCTAGAACATGGCAATATGATCCGCAAACTGTAAAAGGTCACTGTAGATGAAGTCGGGCGTTTCTTAATCAAGATAACATCTGTTGTTTATATATCGAGATGTCAGTTACAGGCAACCGAGGACGCACTGCGTCTCGTTCCTGACGTCATCGCATCACATCCACGACGCTGGCTCAGAAAGACAGAAAGAAACTGCCATGACACTATGACGTGAACGCGAGGCTGTTTATTCCAGAGAGATGAGAACATGCATATTTATCAAGGCCGGCATGGCTCGGCCCATCTCCTTTCGATTTCCCGCCTGATGCATTCATTATTCATGACTAGCTGACCCCATGTAAATGTGGGAAAACATGGCTGTATCTCTACTAGATTTTGCTTCTTTTTTTTTTTTCGTTCGTTTCATTATGGATGGAAAACATACGCCCTACGCAAGTGCATAATACTACAGTCAAACATACTGAAAGTTTTTAGTATAAAAGTCGTGGTCGAGGCAACATGACTCAGCTTAACAGATACTTTCGGCAAATTAAAAACGAAGTACTTTTGTATCATTTGAAGAACAATGCTATTTCATTCTTAACAAAAATCCGGCCCGGAAAGCTGTGTTGCGTTTATTTGGGCAGCGTCGTGAAAGGGACTGTCCTTAGCGAAGGAAATACCAGTCTCTACGCGAGCCAAGAGGCTGCGACTAATGCGGAAGAGCGGAAAATTATGCGCTGATTTGCCAGTAGTGTTTGCTATACTTATATCTTTAAGCTTTGCTTCATACTTCCGTTGCTTAGAATTTCCGAGGCACCGCTCACATATAAATGGACCGTCCCCTTCGTTGACCCGCGAGAATCAAATAAATGTAGCCCTGTTGAGAATAAGAATGGGTGTTTAGTGGGAAACAATGTACAGAAAAATATCGAACACAGCTTGAAATTCGCAAAATCTTAACGGTCCTGCGCTGCCACTGATTTTCTTGTTCGTGACGTCAATAACCAATTAGTTTGCCAAATCAAGCTGCATAAAGTGTCTGTTCAATGACAATAATGCAATTTTAAATGCAAACAATCGACTCCGTTTACCAGCAGCTCCACTGGAGCATGAACAGGTTGATATTAAAAGGAACTCCAATAAACTGGTGATTTTAGCGTAAATGATACAGTAATATGTTACTCTGGTTTATTTGTGTATGTTTTTACGTTTAAGCCGCAGCTACGATTATAGAGCATGCAGCAGTGCGGAATCGACCGTACTGATCTACGTCATTCCGGAGAGGGCATGATTATAGGGGAAAACAAAAATCCTATATATTATGGACACTCGCAGATAAATAACACAGATAACGCCAGGGCACGGGAAGAAAAGAATGTAAACACAAACAGCCAAAAACAAACAACAAAAAAAAAAGGGTAGGGAAAAGGGGGGAGGTCAACTCCAAAAGTGCGGCAGCTAATGACGTCGTTGTCACTGGCGATTTGTAATCAAAGGCGATGCCGTTGCTCGTTACGAGTTAGGTCAGTGAAACACGATGGCTTGCTTGTTTCTCACGTTATTTACTGTTACTGCCACCTCTGTTGTTTTTATCGCTAGTGCAATCAACTCCGCTTGATCGTAACTCTTCGTGGGCATTAAAACAAAGTTGCGATTATCCAGTGATTTTAATAAGAACATGTAGTAGTATTCTGTTCTCTGAACAAAACTGCGATAAGGGGGAATTTAAGCGGATCGAGTGTACTTTTCATGCCTTCCTCTAACCAAACGACTGAAATGATAATTTCATAAAAATGAAGTAAACTGTATTTTTAGACCTTTCATGGGTAAGGATAATACTGTCTCAAAATTTCATAAAACATTCCTCTACACCTATTTAAAAACAAAAACAAAAACAAAACAAAAAAAAACCAATCAATTTGAGAAACGAATCAAGTGCCATATAATATGCCCCAAGCTGATGATTGCACAAAAGTCGATTTTTTTCTCAAAAACAGTATCGGTGGCAGGTAAGTCATTTTGTCTGAGGAAGACAACTTGTAACTGATGGCTCACCACTGACAAGGGTGCTTGGCGAGTTACGTAAGTGAAATAAAATGATGTTTCCAGCTGTATCACAGCATTTCCTGTTTTCGCTTCCCCCAGCACTGTTGTTGTAGACGATGCTGCTTTGTACTGTTGTTCCTGATGATGATATTTTATTGCTGTTATCAAGATCAACAGCTGCTGCAGCCGTTACTGATAGCCATGAGACACGATTAACAAAAGCAAATCCGGTTTGTACATGATGATTTACTGCGAGGAAAAATACAAAATGGGTCACCGCGAGGTCTCGTAGTTTCTAGACGAACACGAATCGGCCATATTTCACTACGTAAAGTAATGCGCACAACTGTCTTGACCTGGTCTCCCCACCACATGGGACGCACCCATCTCATGTCCTTTAATAATGAAAGTGCGGCCATATTTAGGGACTCATCTCCTAGTGCGACTCACCTCCTAGTGCTTGGTTTAGGGTTAGGGATAGAATTAGAGATAGGAATCGGGAATGAAAAGCACCACTAGAGCAGCCTGCAGACATTATTATCAGAGACAGGAATAGGGAATAAAAAGCACCACCACTGGAATAGTCTGTAGACATTATCACCAGAGACAGGAATAGGGAATAAAAAGCACTACTGGAACAGTCTGTAGACATTATTACCAGAGATAGGAATAGGGAATAAAAAGCACCACTGGAACAGTCTGCAGACATTATCATCAGAGACAGGAATAGGGAATAAAAAGCACTACCACTGGAACAGTCTGTAGACATTATTATCAGAGACAGGAATAGCGAATAAAAAGCACCACCACTGGAACAGTCTATAGACATTATCATCAGAGACAGGAATAGGGAATAAAAAGCACTACTGGAATAGTCTGTAGACATTATCATCAGAGACAGGAATAGGGAATAAAAAGCACTACTGGAACAGTCTGTAGACATTATTATCAGAGACAGGAATAGGGAATAAAAAGCACCACTGGAACAGTCTGTAGACATTATTATCATTATCTATGAACTCTTCCATGCGTAATTTTTCTTCCTTGGTTCATTTTTTTTCCTTTCTCCTCGCACTAGATGGAGGGTCCCTGGGCACCACCGAAAGCGTTTTGATCAGTGTTGGGAATGTGTAATTTTATCCTCGAAGCCAGAACCTAGGCACGCTAAAACTATTTTTTTCCAGCAAGGGTCTAAATTTTGCGTATTTCGCGAGCTGCGCTCCACTTGCGAAACTAGCTTCCTGCGAAAAAGGTTATGTTAATTTTTTTTTCCCCAGGAACTTGTGTGTGTGTGTGTGTGTGTCTGTGTGTCTGTCTGTCTGTCTGTCTGTCTGTCTAAGTTATCGGCAGTCTCCGTAACATCCCCTCGGATTACTTTGGAATTATGCCCTCAAATACAATATGAGAAAATGTCACGCGGGGCTCGCGAAAATCAGAACATCAGCCCCCAAAAAAGAAAAACGGTTTCTACAGAAAATAGAGCAGTACTCAAAAAACTTTCCTTCTGACTGGAAAATACAGTGGGACCTCACGAACTCGGAATTCCCTTTCATTAGGGTGCGTTTGATTGGTCCCTGAGGCGTCACGGAAGGACAAGCCGGCAAAGGGCAAAGGGATCATCAGTCTCTAGGCAAGCCAAGATGGCTGCCACTAATGCGGAAGAGACAGAGAATAATGCACTGACCTGGGAGCGATATTTGCTCTCTTTATATCTGTGCCGTTGGTTCTTACCACATGCTCTTCCACTACACGGCCGTGGAGAAGACGTTTCACTAACAAATTTGAAATAATAAATGACTGCCACCATGTTGCCGAGCTTTCCCTTCCGGTGATGGCAAAAGACGTTACTTTCTACCAAACCTCTAGTAGATATGCACCCCTCCTCAATGTGACTAGCGCGCACCAATCAAAAACGTACCTCTAACATTTCCTCTGCCATAGGCCGCTCACAGAAAACAAGGTAGTCCCTTTCATGACGCCGCGAGGACCAAACAAAACAGCAGAGTCTCATGGACTCCAACTTCAGAAGATCGATTCACGAATTCGACTTTGTGAGATTTTCGACTTCCTGAGAAAAAATAAGATCTAATACAGAAATATGAAAGCTACTAATGGAACTTCGCTACGAGTAAGCGAGGAATTCGAGTGCACGAGGTCTGAGGCCGTAAGATTCTACTGTTTCGAATTTATCAACGTGAGTAAAATTTGATATAAAGCTGAAGGGACTAAGAATCTCTAAATTCAAAAAAAAGTTCTCCCATCCTCCCCCTCCACACGAGGTTTGAGGTTTTGATGTCCGGCTGTGTTTGTTTTCCATTGTTCTGACGCAAAAACACGTAATTGTAATGTTTCTTTTGACAATGGAAAGAAGTGCTTGCCAAAAGAACAACAAACTTGTTTACTAACTTGTTTCCTCTGCAGGAGATTAATGCCGTCTCCACCAAATTTTTCCTCGGCTCACATCCCTTGACACTTTCCAAGCCGAGCTGGGCACCGTGTAATTTTTCAAGACAATTGAGAGCTGGCGCATTATCGATGCGACCTCTCACCATCGTAAGAATTACGGTACATTAGTGCACTGGTGGTGAATGCACCCTCAGTAGCGTTCAACATGCAGAGTTAATGTAATTCTTACGGTGGTGTGAGATCCCATTGCTGATGCGCAAGCTCTCAATAAATGTTTTGGTTTTTTTCTCTGACGTCTGAAATCATGCCAAGCCAAAATGAAAGTAAAGGTGGGAGAAAAGGAGTCGACCAGCTGAAGGACGGAACGGTGACTGACCGGTTATGGTAAACGTTGCCACAGAATCTTGCGGGTTTTTCCCGTGACATTTTCCATGGTATACTACAGTCAGGATCACATTTTTCCACAATAACAATGCAACTGAAACTATCATAATTTTCTGTCACCAGATACTTATGACCTGCCAATCCAATGTTTTAATATTTTCAGTGACCTTTACCGTGAGAGCTGAGCAGTTTTTAATCATTTCAGGTATTTTCTACACCAGTGGTAATTTTCCATAATATTTCCCACATTTTCCAGGTCTGTGGGACTCTCACAATAAGTCGCAAATGACCAGTGCACTAAACCTCGATAGCTGAGGATGGTATCTATGATGGATGAGCGTGTGAAAACAAGAGGGTTCACAGCGCGCTGAGAAATCAAGAACAGTCGTTCCTGAATAGATAGAGCTTACTAGTGCACTGCCTACTCCCCTTCCCTCAATGTTTACGTACCAAATATCTACAACTATGATTCCATCACATGGCAAAAACATGAGATGAATTAATATACATTTCTATTCATAACCACAGTCGAACTACAAATGAAAACAGCCCAACAAAACAAACCATAACAACTAAGATTCATTTTTCCAAAATAACCACGAAATTTTGGATTAAAATGCCTTTGTTATTGGTAAGCCATGTGTACCTCCTACGTTAGCCAAATTTTTTTCTAGATACGAAGAACAAATCTTTGCCCCCTGCTCACAGTGCAAAAAAAGGAAAGCGGGAGGGAGAGTAGGAGGAAGTATTTATAGAATATATATACAAAATTTAGACTGTTATATTTCTTTGGAGTGTAGAAATGTACTTTTGCGTGAAAACGATGGAGCAAAATTTATAGCTGACTGTTTCGGTAAATAATATGAATCTTGGGTTATTTGTGGTATATTTCTTTAAAAAAGTTTCTGGCCGTTTTTTTTATAATCACGCATCAGTGGTGTTACAAACCCAACAGCCATACTATTATTTGCCAGTAACGTTAATGTTAACTTAGGTCGTTTTCGCCGGAATCACACGATGAACTAGAGTACATACCACAGGACGACAGTCCTCTTTCCAAACCCATCACCCCTCCCTCACATCTTTTTCTAGCCCCATCTCAAAACAAAACAAAACAAAACACACACACACACACACACACACACACACACACACACACACACACACACACAAAATCAAGACCAATCCTGCAGCACTGATACCACGGTGGTCAGTGGCCACGGGTCTCAAGCCAAGAAAAGTGATTGTAATAAAATGCGTGCCACTATAACACCCGCATAGGTGCATGCCCGAAACGCTTAGGGCTTGAAGCGGATATTCCAACCAAGTACACATATTACTTCACTTCAAATCAAATCGGAACGTCTGTGAATATCATTTCTTCCTCGTGCCGTGCCGTGCCGTGTCGTGTTGTGTTGTGTTGCACCGACATGTAACGGATTTATTGGAATCATCTTCGTCCGGTTAATACAGAGAAAGGGCGGACGTAAAATGAACACGGCGAAGAGAGGTTTTTTTTTTCTTGGTGGTGGTGATAGTGGCGGTGGTGGTGGTAGTGATAGTGGCGGCGGTGGTACAGCTGATGCTCTGAATGTTCCCTATTTGTGTTGGGTGTGCGTGTCTTGGTGGTAGTAACCTGGTTGTCATAAGCACTATAAAGGTTTGCCTTATGCCTTAAATTTCTCAACTTCAAATGCAGCACATGCTGCATGGATAAACATTCGTACTCGTACTGTATGAATCGCCTCTAATGCCTGCAAACAGCTTGTAACAGCCATCCGAATTCTTCAACCAATGGCTACGCTGGAGCTAACTTTAGGTCTTTCCACGTCGAGCAGAAGATAATAATAATGAGATACAGTTATATTATGAAATACGGTATCCATGCAGTTGTCTGCCCACGTGATTTCACGTTATTACCCTGACAGGCCAGATCACTCAAAACATTCTGAACTCCCTAAGGAGCATTAGAGTGCCGTTGTCATTAACAGGCGCTGATCACTAGTTATTCTGACAATATCTATCACTGTCTATAGCCAGGTACCCAGTTTGCAGACGGACGGATTGAGGGGAAAATGTGGATAAAATGCTTTTCCAAGGCACTTAAAACATGATCATGACAGAAATCAAACCCACAACCTTCAACCTGTGTTTCAACACCGCAACCATTCGGTCATCCAAATAAACAAATAACCGTGGGAAGTACTTTAATTCTCTGTCATCTCTATCCCCATAATGAAACAAACAAACAAACAAACAAACAAACAAACAAACAAACAACTCCTTAACAAAATAACTGTATCACCATACAAAACTGATTCTTACTATACCATTCTTGTCTCGAATTACCAATGAAATTCACGTGACCGTCTGGCAATGTTATATATATAGCACAATGCCTATTATCAGCATCACGCGCCCTAAGAGAACCATGTGACGGTGGAAGGGGAGACTACCGGCCGTAACAGTGCAATGTTCGATCGGCCAAGACGAGTGTAGGCGGTGAGTGGATGTTTATTTGCCAAACTGTCATTTTTGATCAACTCTCTCTCTCTCTCTCTCCCCCGATCTCGAATTTGAACAAATGTCCCGGCAGGGATTGCTTGATATTTTTGTCCCTTAGTATTTTTTTCCCCCTTCTCTTTTTCAGTCGAAGAAAATTGTGGACCTACGTCCAAATCGGAAAGTTAATATCCCGTTTTGGGAAACACTCAATACTGTTATAGACTATATTGCGTCATATTTCAACCACGACAGGCGAGTGTAATTACTCGTAGGGGGCAAAATTAAGACCGTCCCGTCTTCATTACAGGGAGCTTCAAACTTAATATACAGCCGCATCCTTGACGAGACTAATTTCCCACTCTACAAAGAAGGTTACCTTGGTTGAGCAGACAATGTGCCATCCGTTTTCCCTCTTACATTCTTTCCGGTGATTCTGATCACGTGATGCGGTCAGATGTTTAACAACCACCCATGATTTTATTACGCGGTGAATTTCAGAACATACTTGCGTCTGACATGCCCTCTGTCGCTGAGTTGATCAGTACCGTACTGTCGGTATGCCCTGCAATTCGCTCCTCTACCACGGCTATCACATTCGCAAAACGGCTATCACTCTTGTATAATTATTATGTACATGACCAGATAAGTAGCTGTTACACGAGCAGGTCGCCAGCACTATCGAGTCATTATCAAACCATCAGACAGTAAAATTACACTGCTGACTTTTTGCATAGTTTAGTAAACGCCACTCACGTCCAACTCTTTGGGAAAAATTTACGTCAGGGATGACGTCAGATAATCAGCCTTCGCAGCGCTCATTCTGCGCGAGCAGACGCAACGGCAATTTCAAAAGCGCTAAGTACACCCATTTTCACATGGTGGCAGTTTGAAAAAGCNCCCCCCCCCCCCCCCCCCAAAAAAAAACAAACAACCCTCACAGGTTACCAACTAAAGCACGATAGCCAGAAATATGGATCTTGACTGAAGGCGGAAGACGATATACATGCCAATGTTTGCGGACCCTCAATCAACAGTATGTCGAGCCATGAGACATTCGAAGTCGAAAGACTTAATTAGAAGATTATTTCTGAATCAGCTTGCTCTTGGTGATATTTTATTTCCAGCACAACAGTTCCGCATTCGTCAACCCCGGGTTCTTCACAAAATCCGTTGTAAGCGAAATGAAAATGAGTGTATACTCTTTTATTCTCTTCTCTGCGCGAGTGCGTTGGCTGGTTATTGGGGCAAAATTCGTGTCCACCCAGTTTAGTATGTCTTTGATGTTTTGGAGCATTAAAAGACAAATCACCATTCATCAAGTCTTACAAAATCACTTGTTTCGTTGATAATTAGCTGAACGAAGGCCATAAATCTTTTCGACTTACAATGCTGTTCTGTTTTTTGGTTGTTTTTTTTTAAGGGTGAAAAACTGTACTGTGTAACCCATAGGTTATTTAATGTATTGCGTTCACTACAATGAACAACACTAATGTTTTGAGAGTTTCCCGTTGTTTACCGCAGAGCAACAAACGTAAGGATTATGCATATATAGCCACAGATTTCTACAATAACATCAACAACCACCACAGCATTCTCTCAGACTGGACGACCTCAAATGGCATTATTCCCTTGACACAGTCTGGGAAAAGCCCACGTCAGTAATGAAGTGAGGATACATGTATATCCTTTACTCCATCCCTTCCTATCGTCGCACGGCCATCCCTAAAAAACTAGGGACACATAGAACATAACTGTCTAGAAAAATTAGTGAATTTTTATTTCTTGTGTTAAGGCGAAGGTAGAAGATAAACGGTGCAAAAACATCTTCTCCTATTGCCCTCTCACATGCTCGAAAATCCGGATATCTTTATGTAGTATATATCAAAGTTTCTGTGTTACGGTCATAGTGATAAACCTCCCATCACTAATGTGCTTCGGTGCTCTACTACTGTCAGTATAAATAGAACAGTTATCATTAACACATACTGCGGTGTGTGCAAGGCGAAACTGCACTTTATGGCAGTTCACCATAACCTGTATATTTCCATCCTGAATTTTTGTTTTTTTGGTCAAATTACGGTTTTCCGCTCACTAGACGATGTTGTTGCTGTCTGATGTCTATCGAACGATGTAGGCATTACGTAACTGTTCAGTAATCGAACACTCGTGCAGTCATGTGATCGCTCACTCAGCTCCACGTGATCGCAACTTTCGCCTCATTATTTTATCGTTTTGCTTTTTTTTTTTTAGATTACACTTACTTACTTACTTACTTGTTGACGAAAACAACATCACTGACCTCATTCTGGACGGCTCCATTATGTGCTCCGTTATAATAAAAGGTGCTACAGTTCTACTGTACTTACAAGTATTCAGATTATCATTGCTTTCTTCTATCGCAACATTTTTGCAACCTCCTGTGGCCGTGCGCATAATCTATACGTTAGTTAACGTTTTGCACTACCACAAGGAACACTACTACTACTAATGTTTTGGGAGTTTCCCGTGGTTACCGCAGTGCGTTAACTAACGTAATAATTATGCATATGGACACTGAGAAGCACCGATTACGCAGAGTGGACATGCCATGCAATATTCCGAGAAAGGATGGGCCAAGGGAGGGAGAGAGAAAAAAAAAAAGAGGGGGAATGTTCCCTGAAGACTGTTTCATGATAGAGTTGACTCCATTTAATCGCAAACTGGATAACTGCAACTTACGCTTAATCGCAGACTGTTTCCCATGAGAAAATGCTAAATTCCTATGTAAAAATCTTGGAATAATCAGAACTCATTTTGTGCCAACATTTTCCTCATGCTTCCAAAGAGCTGCCATTAAGCGGAGTTGACTGTATCAGCTTCTGAAAAGTGATATGCTGAAAGAGCGACATGGGTTGGCAGACAGACACACAGACAGATAAGCAAATAGTAGGACATATTTTTTTTTTCGCATGCTTTGTTTAACTTTGCACATTAACTTAGAACTCACTTTACTGGACCCTTCACTGACATCCAAGCTCTGAACACTGATGTTGTCATCATTCTCCTTGTTAAGCTTCCGCTTGCGCTGAAATGAAAATGACAGGTCAGTCAATCTTCTCATCTTTCATGCAATGACAACTTTATCGTGATGCTTTGAAGATATGTATGGACACAGTAAAGGCCCTGTTTGCATTGTTTAAAGGTCACGTGAACTGCACTGTTATACACGCGGTTATCATTTAACCCTTTGTAGACCCAATGTTTTCTCCAGAGAGTGCGATTACCCTTTAATTTCAAAATTCCCTGTGAAAAGACATTAAAGGCATACCAGTCTCCTTTTCTATCCTGCACTCCAAAGTATGCATTAACAAATGTTTTCTTTAGACCGCGCGAATGCGCGATTCGCCTCTTAATAAATTTCAAAACGCCTGTCAAATATATTATATTGACCACGTGCCGATCCCCTCTTATCTTCTGCGCAGAAACAAAAAAGAAGTTAAGCAAAGTCGAGCACTCCCTCCCCCCTCAAAACTTACAAATACCTCGCCCAAATTTGTGACGCGGGAGGAATATCGCCCCCGTCTCTTATGACCCGCAGAAAATACTGCATCATTTGTGAATAAATCTAAAATTTCTCTAAACTTTATAAATACCTCTTCAAATTTATGACAAGGGCGGAAGGTCTCGACTAACTCGTATGACCTGGAGAAAACACTGAAACCACGTCCACTGTTACAATATGAACATTCCAGTGTTCACAAAACCACATAGTTATGTAAAGAATTTCTGTTTTCAAGTTCCAGGCCTCTTGCGAACCATTATGGCATAGATGCGCCTAGTTCCACATGTTACGATCATTTTGCACGTTACAACCTAAAATCAGTGTATGTGAATCAGTTCCGGGCCTCTTGCGAACCATTATGGCAGAGACACATAATTATGCGCGCAGTTCCATATGTCACGATCATTTTGCGCGTTACGACCTAGAATCAGTATATGTGAATTTCACATCTACTTCTTGCATGTCTAAGTGCAATATGATCGTAACAGTAGGAAATGTCACACTCTGCTACAACGATCCCAAAGAGATTCGAACTCAGAAACAAAGGCTTTCTTTGGGTGAAAAACAACTGGGAAATAAAAGCCATCACGTCTCTATTATAATACTGTATCTGTCATGTATGCTTATCCAACCATAGCAAAGAAAAGATAAGGGAACTAAGGCTACCGTAGACAATATCAACCATGGAAGAGTCGGCTAAAATGGATAACAACTATGTGTGCGTCTCTATGAGCGAAACAATCCACCTAAATCCTTCGCCCTTTTCGTTAATCGATGAGAGATTTACAAAATGTCAAATCTTTATGTCATGATTTAAAAGGGTTAAAGACATTCTATACGAGGGTGTTTCACAAAGTGCGTTGACTCCCCTTTAATCAGCAAAGGGATCTCCAGGGATTCATTCTTCGCATTTTGCATACATATCATTCATTTTTACCTCCGAAGTGGTCACGATTTATCTGTGCCCATCCACATGCACATTACTAATTCTGAACTGTTGTGACATTTTCCCGTCAGATATTCGAGGACAGAAGAACTCAGTTGTTTTAAGTATTGTGATTAGCATTCCATGCTTTGGGGATGGGCTGAGGGTGGTAGGTAAGCAGGGTGAGATGAGTTTATCATATCATTATGTGAGGCCTCCCTCGTCTTAAATTCTGGAGGAGTAGAGCACTTATATGTTGTAATACCCATATGTCTATTTTTGTTTTCCACGCCCATGACTTTAAGTCTGACAGAAAAGTCATCGGTATTTATTGAAACACAAGATGAATAAATGTGTGAATGAATCAAGTGACATATAAACTAAACTCAAAGAATGCTTGTTTAAGTTAGGCTCGACGCTGGATTAAATGGGCGTGTTTGCTTAAGAAGAAAGCGTTCCAGAATGGACAACTAAAGGATTTTCTGATGTTTAAAAAAAGAAAAAAACTTGCGAAGTTGACATTTAAAACCCACTTTAGAATCATCTGTTAAATATCAGAAACTCTAATGAACAGCCTGTTATGAGCCGTTCTGATCACCAGTCGGCTACATCTGACAACTTTGCCTCCTTTACTTCTAGGCCCAATGATCAAAAGGAACATCCTTGGGCTATGACTTATTGGGCTGCCATAAGCTTCTGATAAGTACACCGAAAAGGTTTATTGCAAGCCTCCTATCTACAGGCCGAGAATATAATATATATACGATCTACAGGATTATCTTAGAATCTGCGCATTAACGATGGGATCTCTTGCCACCTAAGAAGTACATTAACTGTGCATGTTGAACGCCACTTAGGGTGCATTGCACTGCATTCAGCACGGATGCACCAATGTATTTCTTGCGATAGTAAGAGATCCCATCGATTATAATAATGCGCAAGTTCTCGATTAATTCCCTTGTCATTCAGTACGCATGGACGGTAAACTCAATTACTAATCAGGCCCAACGCACTTAAAGAGAAATTTCACGACACTGACGTAAGTCTTTTTCTTTCTCTTTCATTAATACAAACGGCATAGCCTTACAGCCTTCACATTTCACAACAGAATTTTCAAAGACTAACCAAAAAACAGTGGAACGATATATAAAACCCACCAACGTTTATTCGAGACAAACCGTTCGCAACAAACTGCAGAAGACAAGAATTATCATTTACTTTTAAGCAAAGCAAGGCAAATGACCAGCTTTAGTCTTACTTAGCTAACGGTAAACAACCTATTGACACATCTATATATTTAACTCTATAACACTAACATAAGACTCAGCTAAATCTGCATTTTTTTTCTTTGGTGTTGTTTTCTTTTGGTACTATGTAAGTAGGCAGATGGTGCATTTAATTCAAAGAGGGAAAAAAAATACTGCTTGCTGGTCCACCCAAATATAGCCGCTGCCGACAAGGCTAACAGCCACAGTGGAATTTATTCATAGCCGACATTGCTGGAGTTTTATTTAAAAGACAGTATATCCTTTTATTTTGTTTGGACATAAGATCTGTTATCAAAGAGAAATTCCAGATTGGCGAAGGAATATAATAATCCTCAGATCAAAGAATGCATAAGAATAAAGAGGGACAAAGGATGTATTTTTTATATGATCTACCTAAAATATGTCTATATTTCGTTATATCTCATAACTAAATGTGTTTTCCCATACGCTTTTTTTTCCATAATCCATATTCATCTCTTTCTCACTCTTTCACTCTCTCTCTCTCTCTCTCTCTCTCTCTCTCTCTCTCTCTCTCTCTCACTAACACACTCTCACACACACACACACACACGACCACCAGCACCATAAAAAACAACAACAAAAATACCAACGACAACAACATCAAGAGAGAAAAAGGACTCAGCGCGAGACAAAAGAGTGAGAAAGAAATAATTCTCAGAGCAAATATTTTCGACTGAACAGAAGTTCAGGCATGAATTTATTCATCGACTGCATTTGTTTCAAACTAGGGGAAAAACGGCACAGCTTTCCTTCTTTGTTTTATCCCTACAATATCCTAGTCCGATTCTGAGACGCTAACCTAATGCACATAAAATGTTGCTCATTGATTTCGGCCTTGCTGGCTCCGTCAAAATGAGCTTGCTCGCCTATGCAAAGCAAATGCAGGGCATTTATTTAAAGGCCCCTTGTTTTGAAACACACCAAAATATCTCTGAAGCCCGAGGTGATTTGTTTCCTGGCTGCAGGCTGTCCATTGATCGTGTGTTCGGTCTTGGGAAAAAAAGGTCTAGCGGTCTATTTTTAATCATCAAACGTGCTGACGAGCCGACCGTATTATGTCGCTGTGACAGTGACATTACAGCAATATTATGTCTTTCCCTTCTTGAGGTTTCTATTTTAATCCGTGAACATACATCCATCTCTCTCACTCTCTCTCTCTCTCTCTCTCTCTCTCTCTCTCTCTCTCTGCCAGCCAACCAGCAAGGAAGCCTGCCTGCCCTCATGTCTGTCTGTCTATCCGTCCGTTCGTCCCGTGTCCTTTCACATTCTCTCCCATACACACAAAACCAAATGTGACACAAAACAAGCATTTTTCCACTCTCTGTCGATGCATTATTCATCCAGCCGTCCATCAATCTCTCTATCTATCTATCCATCCATGCATCTTTAAATTTAGTTCTTTTTCCAAGTGGTAGAAATCTATCGTCAGTTACTTTATCTCTGGACAACAGAAGAATTCACTCGTAAGAGTGCGCGCTCCCTGGGGAGCTGGCACAGTACAAAAATAGTAAGTTGCAGTGGGCAGGATTGGCAAGTGTGTTGGGCTGGTTACTATTATTTTACTATTCCGAAATCTCGAAAACAGAGTCTGTCTATAATTTATGGACAATTCCATTACACATATATCAGGATCACTCCCAGGTAGCCGTCAATATACTGTATATGTCACATGAGCTGCTGCAATAAGACCTTACGATCAATCAGTAGACGAAAATAAAACGAAAAGTAAGCTACAGTGCACAGAACAGGCAAGAGTGGCGGAGACTATCATTTTCCTATTACGAAATCACGAAGACAGAGTCTGCCTATAATTTATGGACAATTCCATTACACGTATATCAAGAACGCTACCAGGAAGCCGTCAATATCACATGAGCTGTGGCGATAAGCCCTTACGATCAATCCCACTTGGTCAAACAGGGCAGTCAGGTTTTAAAGTCAAACAGCATGAATTTTACTGCCTACAAGTCAATCATCCCGATAGTTTTGTTTTGTTTTGTTTTTTTAAATAACGTTTTGCTCACAATGATAATGCGAAGACTGACAAGACTTGAGTGAATGCGCAAGGCAGTGACGGATATAATAGTTATGAAGAAATTTGGTGTTCGGAGAGGGGTTGGAAAGGGGGAGAGGAAATGAGTATCACCTGCCTCTTCACTCCTCAGAAATGAACAGCTATTTCCAACCGGCCAGAGAGAGAGAGAGAGAGAGAGAGAGAGAGAGAGAGAGAGAGAGAGAGAGAGAGGGGGTTAAAAAAAATAGGGACATGTGACGGTGAGTCAGGATGCCATCGCATGACCCCTGCGGATATTGGACAGCACAGATCGGGTGTCTGGAGACAAATGTCCATGGCCCTCTGGAAATAGCCTTTTAGAATCTGGTTTACACTAAAATAACCACTCTTAAGCTGACTGAACAGTTGCCGAACTGGTGACCGCTCCCGTGTAAATGGCTACAAAATGCTCCCTGTGGAGTTGAGACAGACCTTGTATAAACAGGCCTGCCAGGGTAATAACAAATTGATATTGTCCGAGCAGACATTAACTTGAATACGACAGAAAAACATCATTATTATTACCACTATCACTATTATTATTACTTTTGACCGCAAATCTGGGTCAGTGGAAAAACCAATACATTAAAACGAAGAGAAACAAAAGGTCTATACGGAATAAGATGGAAATGTCAACGCACGCATCAGCTTCCCCGGGTGACGCATAGCACCGGTTCTAACGCGATTTATCGGGGTAAAAAGGATTTTTAATTCCTGGTGTTGTGGCTTGTGACCTAGTGCCACAGTGACATGATACCTTTGACAATCTCATTCATGACACGGCGAACTCGGTCTCGTCCAACTGTCAAGTTTCATTCCGTAAACATAATTTAATAGTAAGATTTAAGAGGTCATCATTTTTTTTTAAAAAGGGGTGGGGGGAAGGAAGTGGAATGGATTTGATCTACTAGACTGCAAAGCAATTTTTGTTTCGTATTTTCTTTTTTTCCTTTGGAAAAACCAGGGTAGTGGGAAGATAAGTGGATTTAGTCTCATGCAGGACCAGTTTTGTTTCGCATTTTTTTTCTTTGGGGAAAAACAGGGAGGAAGGAGGAGAAGTGGATTGGATTTGAACTAATGCAAGGCTTGGTACAAGGGTTATAGAAACAAGTCCCCAAGGGCGAGCCCTAGTTCTAACACGAAGAAAGAGAAAAGGTAAATGGTGGCAATGACGATGCTGATGCCATTGTTAAATCCAATTTTCAGGTTTTAGTGTCAAAACTTTTAGAGTGTAAAAGTTCTAACGTCGGTCAGGAAAGAAAAAAAGAACAGCAAAGAGAGAAAGAAAGAAAGAAAGAAAGAAAGAAAGAAAGAAAGAAAGAAAGAAAGAAAGAAAAATAAATGAATGAAAACAAAGTGGATGCGAGCAGACAGAAAGTTTTGCTACTTCACTCGCCTGTCCAAGTGACTCCTGGTCAGTATCCAAAATCAATGTTCCAATACCAGTAGGGACTTTTGTTTCTTTCCAGGATATTCATGGACCAAGGGGACCCTGGTTTTAAACATCTAAAACTTTGTTTGACAGTGCCTGCATTCTCCTGTGAGAGAACTTATACCTTGTATCAGGCTCTCTAATAAGAGAACTTAAATACTGTATAATCATAGATTCTCTACCGATCTAAAAATAGACCCGATCTTTCGCTCTTCTTCTAGCCATGTAGCCAATCTCTCTCTCTCTTTCTTTCTCCCTCCATGGTCTTTTTTTTTTCCTCCTTTTCTCACTCACAATGTGTCTACTGGTTTCGCTCTCGATCCGCAACCAAAGTGACCACTCGCTCGCCACTGGCAATTAGCCATGTGTGTCCATCCAATTCGAATCTTCACTATTAAATTTATCTCTTATGCTAGTGGCTACACTAAAGATCTCTGCAGATCTGCTCCGTTTGGCCTGACAGTTTGATGTGTGACTCAGTTTGTGTGTAGACCTTAATCGAGCTTAGCACTGTCTTGAATTTTGAATTTGCGAAGAGTGGATAGTTTGGGAAAACTGAACGCATGAAGACCTTTCGTGAAAATTTGGATCTAGGGCAGACAGGAAGGGTGATATTACTACTTCTAAAATATCGTATTTATTGTTAAGCAGACATGCTGCTCGCTATGGCAATGAGAAATTGAAAAATAAGACCACGGAGAAAGAGAGAGAGAGAGAGAGAGAGAGAGGGAGAGAGAGAGAGAGAGAGAGAGAGAGGTAGAGGTAGAGGTGGGGGGATGGCTACACAGTTGGGCGTGGAGCAAAAAATCGGGTGTATTTTTAGATCGTGAGAACCTATATGTATATTTAGGTTTTCTCATTAGAAAGCCTAATGCTAGTTAGGGTTCTTTCATTAGAGAACGTAGGCACTATCACCCAACTGTGTCAGTCAATTAGACACTATCACCCAACACTATCACCCAACTGTGTCAGTCAATTAGACACTATCACCCAACTGTGTCGGTCAATTAGACACTATCACCCAACTGTGTCAGTCAATTAGACACTATCACCCAACTGTGTCAGTCAATTAGACACTATCACCCGTGTCATGTCAATGAAGCAATACAAATGACTGAGCTGCACTTCCAACCTAGGTGTGGGGGTCCTTTTCTATATCTTCCCCTCTCCCAATCCTGCCTCAGTAAGCCCCAATTAATCCCAGGATTCTAATTACGTACATTCCCACCCTCCGCCTCCTTTTCCCCATTCTTTTCCCCGCTCACTTTTGCTAAGCATGCCAGTGCTTCCTGCCTCATACCTAAGGCCAAAAAACGAACAAACAAAACCCGCCCATATTCGTTTGACCTTTGGCCGACAGAATTAATCATATTTCAACCAAGTCAAATCCCTTTCCTCCCGAGGAAGGACAAAATACGAACTAACGTCATCACAGTGTTTAGTTTTCATCTTGCAATATTATTATCTAACCGTACTTTTATCTTATCCAAGATACGTTGATCTGATTCACAGTGATATTCTAATACCCACTGACTTTCAGGAAAGAAAAAAACAGAGAAGAAGAGAACGTATAGATTTAAAGCAAGAACATTAGACAAGATATTGAACCTGAAAAGCAAGCACTGTTAGGTAGGACCTCCCAACTTCAATCCCAGGGGTACCGTCCAAATTTCAGAGTTTGTGGGGAGTTCGAATTCGGGAGTAAAATCTGCCATCTTGTGACAAACGGGCACATTATGCTCTTTAAATCATATGCATTATGTCATAAGACGGCAGATAAATTTTCTAGAAGACTAAGATCCTAGGAACAAATCAGGTCATCGATTGTGTGGACTTTTCGAGAACATAAGGTTTGGGATTGGGATTATTTCCTTCACCAAAAATATATTAAATCTCCTCAGACGAAATCCTCTTCTTAAATTTCTGATTCTGTTTTTGACGCGTGGCTTTGTCTCACATACGTCACCAGATCTTTTTCGTCTCTTCTCTGACTCATGTACTTACGATTCTAGGCAGTTCCAATCCTGCGGATAGTGACAAGCGACGACTGGATTTGCGAACAAGTGGCACTCTGTGGAAAAGAAAAGAAAAAAAAATATATATATAACACAGTGACGACTTGGCATAAATCAAAACAAATATGACGCGCAAAAACCGCGGTTCCGTCTCAAGAACCATGATAAAAGCGACACAAATAGCTGCCATGAAAACGACATCATTGACAATTGGAGCAAATATGGCAGCGCGTTTAAGGAGGCGATATATTCCTTGTTGGGAATGAATGACTGGAACGGGAAATGGAGGTCAGACTTTTCTTTTTTAATGTTCTCGTTTCTTAGTGCTAGTTTACTCCGAGATATCAGCAAGACAGATGGAAATTCCTCACCAACTGGGTTTAAAAAAAAGTTTGTAAAAAAATTAATGGTCTGGAATCGACAGTATTTTCTGCATTGTAGACAATGATCCGAATTTGTGACTAGTAAGTAACCATCTACACCTTGAGATGGCTAATTCATTCGATGGCAGATCGCGAATAATGTGTCCTGCCTGCAAAGAACCCGAAACTGAATCTTTTTCAATCTGTCAAATTTACAAACCCACTGAATTTTGGACTGCATTTTACATGAAGAGGGAAAAAAGAAGACAGTAGACCTTTGAGTCTTTGGGTCCAGGATCTTCTCACGGCGCAAAACTTAAGCTGAAACTTCCAATTATCCTTGGTGAGCAGATGATAAAACATATATTTAAACCAAACATGGTCAATAGCGCTGTGACTATATTCTAATATCTTCTGTTGTGTAAATACATTAAACCATTATTACGAAAAGAATGAGCCAACAGTGTCTGTAACTAAGATTCGACAACCATCTGTGGGTGGGAGGGTGAGCGGAAGGGATGGGTTTATTAAAATTCAGAGAAAGAACGATGAAATATTATGGAGTGCTGCTATAGTGATGAAATCTCTTTGAAAAGTTGATATATCCTTGCTTCGATTCGGCGGAAACAACTTGATAACAACCACGCCGCATCCATAGCCGATTCCCCTTATTTCCCCCCTTTATCCTTTCTCGGTAAGCTGATATGACCTGTGAAAAATAACGGCTACAATGTGACGAGAGGACTTCACATAAAGCTTAAAAAGATTCAAGCGACGAGGAGTAAATTTAGAAGATACCTGTTCACACGGTGACACCACAACAAGTTAACACTCAAAAATCACCGAAACTTTCTCACCACTTTTCTCACGGCTCTGGCTAGATCTTCATAAGTGGGAATGACTGAACAGAACCATACATAAAATACTGTCTATGTCGTACACCTTTAATGGAATGCCGTTCAGCAATGACTTGATGGAACTTTGATCATTTGGGCTTTGTTAAGAATTGATGCTTGACGGCAAACATAAATCATAATGTCCACTCTTTGGGTACGGCTTGTGACCGTCAGCCACGGCTTTCCATAGGTGCCTGTTATGAGAAAATTGCCGAAGTTTACTGTTTCAGAATACCAACAACTGTGCATAACAGAGACGGTGGGGACGGAAACCAATTACTGTATAGTCACGCCAAATGGGATTACACAAGCACATTATCCCTTATTTAACTTTATAGACCTAAAACGCTCGTATTGAGGTTGATCACATGGCCACGCTCTGTTAGCCCTTGGAGAGCTGAACAGCTGCGAGTTACCCACTTCTGTATCAAACAGTGCCTTTCTAAGAGCCATTCAGGAGTAATTACTGCACAAATACCTCTACGCGTTTTGGAAAGCCCAAGGAACAGCGCTCCTGACCTGACGCAACTTCCATCACACAAGAGACTCATTGAGCTGGGCTTCAACAATGGCCAAACAGAGGAAGTTATTTCTTCAAGGTGTGCGCCTCTACTCTCTAGAGTAATTTGTAGACTCGACAACACTAGAAATTTGTCTGTCAAATCGTCCATGTTGACCTAATAAGATTATATACAGCCCTATCGTAATTGGGCATTTGGCATATACGACCTTAAAGATCAATACGAATGAAATGGGAAAGTGAGGTGAGTTACATTGTGCACCGTTTGAAGATCTACTCGCTCCATATTTTTTTATGGAAGAGGAACGGTGAAGTGGACACAAACACTAACAGAAATCATCGGGCCGCATAAAACACAAAAGCGCAAAACAAAAACTAAATGAGAAAAAAACCCGCATATTTTTTTTTTATTTGCCCGAGCTGATTTCCTGCACCATTGCTTTGCTGCCAGTTGTAACGTCTGCTGAGAATTTAAACTGTAATTATCATTATCGATTTATAATCTCTAGCGCTGCCTCTAAGAGTCCCTTTTCGATATTAAATGATATATAGGTACATTTTTATACATTAACATATCAATGTCAACATTTGTTTCTTTACAGTAATGGCAGCGATACTGACATCATTTCGTGAACCACTGTTCCGGCATGTAAGAAGTCCAGAGCGCTGACGTTGCTAAGCTCAGCTAAACTGAACTGGGGCTATTTTACGTTCCCTCGAGCAAGGTGGCCTATATATGATGAACGTTGATGTTGCATGGTGTATTAATTTCATGTGTTCGATGATGTTGCCTTGTATGTTCTATCATATAGTATCACGTGTAGCAATTTAATCATCTCCTCTCCGACACATTCTTGTCACGAAGTGTGAGAACAGTATTAAGACTCACGCGAAGAATTCAAAGATCTAACAGCCAAATGGGAAAAAAAAATCGGTCAGGAAATTAGATGTTTTCACCGTAGTACTCTCCTTCAAAGTGGTCGCCTTAAAACCAGCATACCTATGGCCGTATGCATAATCTTTAGGTTAGTTAACGCTCTGCGGTAACCACGGGAAACTCCCAAAACATTAGTGGTGTTCACTGTGGTTAACGCATTGCGTTGACTATGGATTATGCGTACGGTCACTGGTTTTGTTTCTTGTCTTTATGTCTATTCCACACTCTGTCTCGCGGCGCGGTTGCCGAAGAATATATCATGATGAAAACATTGCCGGCCTTTCGATAATGGCATCATGGTATAGAGGCAATAATACATAGTCTATATATATCTGCACATAAGAAGAGGAACGAGGTGAAAACCCAATCTCTATTACCTTTTAATCCAAGTTTTAAAACTAAACCATTTAACTACAATACCAGACATACATAAAATTTCTTTGCCAAAACAAATGTCTCTGAAATTTATCAACATTACAACTAACAATATTTCCTGCCATTCACAACTAACAGTGTTATTACATCATTGTGCTTTGAAAATTACTTAATTCTCTTCAGAATTTAATATTAATGCCGAGGTAGGACTGATTCGCGCTTTATTCTAAAACGACAGGGGTCAATTATGAATTAATGGATGTAATGGCAATGAAGTTACATTTATCCGTGCAGACTTATAATTTATAACTATATATATATAATATATTGCAATCTTAGAAAGGCCTCTTCTCAAAACCTTGATGAAGCGGTGTGGATCTATTGCACAATTTTGTGCAGACATACCCTATTGTATCAAAAAGGCACAAGAAAAATAAAGCTAACATTTAATCAACCCAATAATGTGAAACAGGTCATAACAGCAAAAGGCAATGATTCGGTATCTAATACATGTGCCAACAAGGGTTTTAGCCGTTCTGGTCCACCTTTAATAAAGGCATTCATATCTTTCTAGCCGCCTGACCGTATTTCTCTCGCTCCCTCTCTCACAAATGCAAATGATGATACAATATTCCCTAATAGTATGATGAAGCAGTGACATTATTAAACAGAAGTAAGAAGAAGAAACGGGACAAAACAAACATGAGGTCATTGAACTCGATGAAATAAAGGGCTAGAATGAATCAACACGGATGTGACGAGATGAAGGCTTTCCTTCTTTCTAAAGCTGTATTGATGTGATAATGTTCCCCAGCTGTCAAATTAGGCGCATTTACCACGAATTCAATAACTTCATTAAGCCGTTCGCAATTCGTATCACTACATGAAATCTTTGAAGAGCAAAACCCAATTTCCAATCTACATCGCCCGACCCTCGGGGTCATGATTCGTGGAAACAATAATGACATAATTGTATGTACATGTATTTTATTTCCAGTTTGTACTGGTCATGGGCAGATAATCCTTTGCAATAACGCAATTCAATGATAGACAAGGCTATGGGGCCAAAATGGCGCCCTTCCTTGACAGCCTGCAGACAATTAACTAAGCTAATGAGACATTGAAGAAGGGTTTACCTAGTTCAAATTGCAAACAACGAATCCACGCCCGGCGGATCCGAAGGGCTCGGTTCAGACGGGCTGTTACTGGAATAAAAGATCGATTAGATGCATCAACGGGCGGATTAACATGTATTTTATACAACTCTTCTGATCCAATAGCCAAAGAATGATGGTACAGGCAGTTGGCACAAAACAGGGGGGTCGTAGGATTCGGAGAAAATAAGTGCTCTCGAAGGATAGACCTTGTGTCAATATACCGAAGCAAACCTGTTTTCTCCCAAATTTTACGCAAAGAATCGCCGCAGGATTCATTAAAAATTAGCTGTAATTTTGTTGTGCTTCTCTCACATTTAGAGAGGTATTTGCCGACGAGTAAGACAATGGCAAGGCTGTTCGTGGTTTCCTGACGCAAGCTGGATTGTCTCAGTAAACTGATTTCTTCGACTGTATTAAATTAACTGAACGCCACAATGTCTCAGTAAAAGACACTTCGATGACCATATTATTATATGATTGTCGAGAAGAGCTGAGAGTCCGGGTAATGCCCCTGGTGTTGTAAAGCTGCTATTGTCATGTCCAGCGCATCCATGTCCCCTTGTAAAATCAACATTCAATGACGTATTGTTGCAGCATTCAAAACACTGTGCTTCGTCGTGGCTCAGCGTCAGCAATTTAATTATATTCAACAGTCTGAGTCAGGGATGGACTCCACACAAACCTTTCAACAGCCTAAGGAAGAAAGCCATTGAATGATATTTAACTACTCTATCCGAGCAAAATAATGGACACTGGGTAACAATTTCACTAGACCAGACAGACAAGACCAGTGTTGTTCATGAGCCGGTGAAGGATAATCCCAACAAGATTTGAGAATATCAATCAGAATAGACCTGTTGCGAAATAGTGGATGAGGACTAGTGGTTAGAGACGAAAGTAAAAAAGGATTAGCACTCGATAAGTCTTTGTTATTGTTGTTTGATACCATCGATTCACTTTAAAGAACTGAGTCATATGAACGCACTATTTACCTGATCTAAAATAAAAGGCAGTGAGTGAGAGAGGGACAAGACAAAGTTACAATAAATTTACATTTAGGAAATTTCAAGATGTATCAAAACCGAGGACGGGGGAACAAATTATGGTAATTATTCATTTTAAGCACTGAAATCCCACAGTCTAGTCGAAGCAAAAGTCGTTGTAGGTAAGATATCATAACGGACAATAGTAGGATAAGCTAGAGCAAAGCAACCACCCTTGGGATATCCCCCCCCCCCCCCNNNNACCCCCCCCCCCCCAAAAAAAAAATCTGTTTGACAAATGAGTGACGAAAAATACACGCCGAAAGTCTTACCTACTAGTCTATCCCATTTTCCAAACTAGGGTAACCACTGCCAATAGGTAAGATTACACAAATGGTACGTAACAAAATAAGGAGGATACCCTGACAGTCGACATCCTATAGTACTAAGATGTTGAACGACCTTCCATGTCTTCGGGCGGAGCGGCAGCATGGAGCTTCTGTCAACCATCCGCANCCCCCCCCCAAAAAAAAAAAAAAAAATCCAAATCTGTTTGACAAATGAGTGACGAAAAATACACGCCGAAAGTCTTACCTACTATCCCCTTTTCCAAACTAGGGTAACCACTGCCAATAGGTAAGATTACACAAATGGTACGTAACAAAATAAGGAGGATACCCTGACAGTCGGAACGACCTTCCATGTCTTCGGGCGGAGCGGCAGCATGGAGCTTCTGTCAACCATCCGCATCATCAGTGAAACATGAAGTGTTTAGTTAATTAAGCACTAGAAATATGGCACTGTTACTCTACAACATCCCCCGAGGTAGGCAGTACCATGAAAGCGTCTATCAATCATCCTGAAGATGAGTGTCAGGTAATGAAATTATTACAATATGCAGTAGTTTTCGACCAAGATCCCATCATTTCAACTTTTAGAGACTACACCGCAGTTTTGCAGATTTTCGCAAATTTAGAAATTTCCGAAATTTGGTGCAAATGTTTTTTGCCGATTATGCAGAACAAATCTCGTTTTATGCTACGGTCGCAATACTGAGTCGGTGGGAAAAACAGAAAACGTGTTTATTTCTACAGTTTTGCAACGGCACCTCAGTGAACATTAGTGAACAATGTGACTGGTGATAAATATAACGCATTTACGAAGCTATTTTCGTAAAATTATGGCACAAATTTTACCTCTTTTTGTCTTCACATTTAGCAATTCTTGGAGCAAAATCTTGGAGGTTTGAAATGCAATTTTCCGAAAGGACAGAATAATGACAACAAGTAATACAAACAACAAGGGTCATAACGAATCTCCCTATAATAAAACTGATAAGATAAGCCTATCATATGCGTTTTGTACGTCAGTCCACGATTTGAGTATGAGTTCTTTCATCACTTTAACTAAATAAGAGATGGGTGGCCTAATTTGAAAGAAAAGGGAGTGGGCAGGAGACTACTTAACTGTGCAAGACAATGTAACAAGCTTCAGTGTTATCGTTACTGTACATACTAACGCACCTCGTCAGCAAGTTTTTGTCAGTAATTCACAGTGGCTGCAGATCATGAAATTGATAATTCAAGATCTCGCCAGTTTAGAACATCGCTTACACAATATTTAATAGCCTTGCCATGAGTACCTCCAGTCTTTTGTAACTGTATTGCAAACGTCAGGTAACTTTGAAGTTACCCAACTAGATCCAATCTTTTGACCCAGGAGATTTGCTCGGATAAATACCATATACGTGTATAAAATATTTTCACCATGGTGATGCAAAACTGATCGTCACTGCATTTTGCATTTCTCTGAAAATTAACGCGATCTGACCGCCAGAAATACGACCAGTGTGACTTTCATCGATCAAATGTTGTAGTCCTGCATAACAGTCAGCTCTTGTAGCAGACTTTGATACAAACAGTATGACACGCATTGCTTACTTTCGCCAAGGTCGTGGCGTGTTGTTAATCTATATCTGCAGTAGTACATGTATATTATGAAGATAAAGGAAAACTGCACCATGGCACATAAAGAGTAACTTGGACTGAAATGTTAAATGATAAAATGTAAGTACATGCATGTCTGCATAAATGAAAAATACAGCGCACGTGTACTGTGTAATATTAAGCATTACCATAATAAATTCTTTAATGAGTGAATAAAAACATACTGTATGTTCTACAGCTTGGTGGAGATGGGTTGTGGGAGAGCGAGATGCAATATTCTGAATTTACTTTGAACAGTCAGCTGTTGTTTAACAGATTTTGGTATTTTGCTTAATGGTGCGATATGTATGTATCGCTCGCTTTTCATAATCTCTTTGACTCAGTTTGTGAATAATTATAAAATCAAATCGCAGAGCTTGTAGATCTCGCTTTGATTGCGTTTCTACTGCAAGATGGAGTGATTCTGCAAAACCTGCATCTATTTGTTTCCCCACATTTCAGCCACGGGGATGGAACAGACAGATGGGGTAATATATCTTCGGTTAGGTTGTGCCGCTAATTCTGCAACAATTACAGAAAAATCAATTAGCCGCTATTTCCACAACAATTTGAGAAAAATCCATTGAATTTCGCTTTTTTAAAAACTAAAATGGATTGTGATACATAGGCTGAAGGAAATTTCCCCATTTAGACTGACGTTCACAAATAGTGTTCAAAACTTTCCGTCACAAGTACATTTGGCGATTTTGTTTGGATCACTCATTACGCGCACACGCTTTTCTATGCAGCAAAAGCGTTATTTGTCTTTGCCTGATTACGTCACAGTATGAGTTCGAAAGCAAAAGAAAAAAAACGCTAAGAAAAAAAGGGCTACATTACTGAGGAGGAGGGAAGGGAGTGGGAGATGCAAAATATATCTATGCATTGTTAGCCATGCTAGACTAGTAAGCATCCTGCTGCAAGGTGCAGCAAGTTTTTTTACATTTTTTTCCGCCAAATATACAACAAACATTTCTTCAATCGCTTTAGATATACGCTCGATCGTAATTCGGCAAAACACGTTGTGTCACACTGACCGAGATGCAGTCAGTCACATAATACATATTTTCAAAGCTTTATTCACGTGGGGCCACTCGTGACGTTGACAAGCTTATCTTTGTCTTTAGAGCTTGTGTCGCGTTGGAACGGAACACGGTCTTCAGTTGAAGTTCTATTACATGAAACTCTATTTCTTGGCCATTATCAGCCGATTCGTGTGCTAGAGAAGTATCTCTGGGTTCTGGCAATTGCAGTTCGGATGAACTGATGCATGCCGTCAGTGTCAGTTAAACCCTGAAATTCCTGGCCGGAGACACATCCTGGTGGTAGTGTACCACCTTTTCTTCTTCTTTTATGGCTGCATTATCACCTCATGCACTCATGTGCCTGTCAGTTTCAGTTGATTGAACATCTTTATTTCCTATCACCATGAGTTTTTTCCGTATCAAGTCGCTGCTTAGGCCCTATATAATATTCGGACAGTGTTGCTGCTGCTGCTATGAGTATGAACAAACATTTTTGCCGCCACTGCATCCATACTGACCACGATGGATTCAGAACAACACTGACATTGTCTTCAGTTTATTTCACATACCAGCAAATCCAGTACCAAACGCAAGACCGTGACACAGACTTTATATTTATGTGCACTGCAGTACAAAGCTCTGACGACAAAGTAAGAAACAAAACGTTGGGTAATAGGTAGTTCAGGGTCTTTCTTGAAACTGGTGTGATGCTGTGTCCTCCGAACCCATAACACAGCCTGTACATTAAACAACTGTTGATATTCCGACACTAAACGACGGTTGATATTCCGGAGAAGGGTGGTGTCTGATTCAGATCCTTTCAACACTGTTAGGTTAGTGTCAAGCTGGTATTTCTTGATGAGTCCCGAGCTCAGTTTGAATCGGGAAATGCTGCTGAGATCAGACATTTTCGGGCGTGGATAATTTGTGAAATCGAGTGCTCAACACAAGTTCGGAGAACAAAAGTTACGTCGTCCTGCCGTAAGCACAAACTTGTTTCTTTCTATTTTAGATTCACTCCATAAAAACCACCCGGCAAGAAATTTATTAGCACCGTGTGGCTTCACATCTCAACTCACCTGGAGCAGTTTTCTGGGGGCAACTCGCTTGCACTTGTCGGATTCATCTTTCAAGTAAAACTAAATCTGCGTATCACCTAATATATCAGTTTGGTTCACTGGTCCCCGGAAGTGAATGTACCGTACCACCTGACAGCGACCTGTTCGAATATTTCATGAGAAAGGTCCATGCAGGCTATCGGTAGCAGTAAACAGAAGGGTTCTTTATCCCAAGATCTTCACTGACCTCACAAAGATTTTCAAATTTCCTGGCCAAAGGGGAGCTCACATTTCTATTGGTCAGTTGCCCGAAACAAGGCGTTGCCAGGCGTTCTCCTTCCCTCGCCCAGCTGTTAGTGATAATGAAGTAATTACGTCGCTTTGGCCTCAGGGCAGTGAATGATAGTTCACCGTGAATGGCAAGCCACAGGGTCCTTGCGTAACGTTGTCTAACAAAGCCGCTGATGCCTTTCTTTCAATCGGTACACTTACGGCGGGGTATTACAACGCAACATAAACAATCGGCGACCTTCAGGCTACTCCAACATAATAATTTTATTGTGAAGCTTTTGGCGGCCAATATGGCAAAATAGACTCTAAATTATAACTCAAATGCGCCACGTTCTCAGGACAGGGATCTTTTTCTTTGACTCTAGTTTGCGTGTTTCCCCCCAAACCCCATTTTTTTTTTTCTGTATGAGGAGGCATGCTCCAATTTGAAATGAGGTTGGGGGGNGGGGGGGGGGGGGGGGGGAGGAGGAGAGAGAGAAGGGAGGGATGTTATTTCTGTCACCCCGTGTGCTTCAAGCGTTTTCAAATAATAATCGTGTTATCACTGGCAAGGATTAAGTGAGCACCACTGTGTAGGCCTTTTTATCCTGCATTGCAATTATCTCATCCATGGAGGTTATTGTTTTCACCCGAACTCCAAAACATTGTTACCGACCAATCTTTTTTACTTGCGATTTGGTGGAAAGGTGAGCGTGGTCTTAGACATGCAGTTAAATTTTACTGTGTTTCTCGACAACGCGGAGGATTTCACTAGTTGTAAAAAAAAAAAAAATTCCAACTCTGTTGAGAAAATAAGCAATGACTTGTTTTGCCAGCATACTGCAATTTTATTTCATGGTAGCCATGCAATAGTACCACTCGGCTCGGCCTTGTCCCTCTCTAATGCTGTGCCCAGAGCATCATTTAATCAGTGGGTATAGCCGCATTGCTTCGCTTCGCGCCCCCTTCCAAAGAAAACGAATTTTGGTTGTGTGGTCCCACTGCAGAGATTGAGTGCCGCTTAATTATTCTGGAGTGAGCGTTAAATTAGTAAGTACGAGCTACTTATTGCCGTTTTATTATTCTGGAGTGAGTGCTAAATTATTAGTAAGGGGCTTAGAAATGGAAAGGGCAGAAGGAAGGAACTGAGTTATGATGATATCGAGCGCAGTGGCAATGCATGCGCTGAATAGGTTCCTCTGCGTGATGTCACTCAGCTTATCATTCTCCTATATTTACTCCATGTGCTGTAATTCGATACGAATCGTTCCACTTCCACCTTCTTCACCCAGTGCAAAAGTCGGAGGAGCCCAGAGAGACACACTCTGTCCCTCTACGTGTGCTCTCGCGCGTACACACAAACGCCCCTTCCACTCTACCCCCCCCCCCCCCCNATCCCACACAGACTTGGCCCCTTCCATTCTGAATATCTCCCCCCCCACCTCCACCCACCGCCCAAATTGATGTAGATTTACACATGGCACGTAAGCTCCACGTAAACTTGATCGAAGAACACTGAAACAACGAACTTTTCACGCGAGTGGTTTTGAAATGCAGCAAAACCGCGACTATTTTTTTTTTTCAATGAGGACATTCTCACTTTTGTAATAGATACTTCTTTGGTCTGCCAAATAATTTGCTAAAAAACCACCAATTTCCGTGGTGGTCTCCCTTCCCCCCCCCCCCCCCCCCCCCCCCCCCC
>JAWQUT010000145.1:841593-916291 GCA_033807755.1 Ellobium chinense | reverse complement strand
CCCCCCCCCACAAAAAAAATGATGACCAGGGAGAATGTCCCCCTCGACTCAGCTGACCTGAAGAAAATCCTGGATCTGTATTTCATAGACTCTTCTCACCTGTTGTACTGTCAAAATTTATTAAGGATTTTAAAATTTTATACTGCTTCACAAGAGAAACTTTGAAGATGTAAGCCAGGACTGAACTAATTCCATAGGTGTGGTAATCTAGCAGTGGGCTCTAACCTGATGCTCACAAGTGGGACAATTTTGATGACCTTTTTGAGAAAAATATCCATTCGTTGCTTTGTAGTGGGGTTTTACAGCTGATAAAAATGTAAGAACTGAAACTCATCCTAATACCCTGAGCTTTCCCTTAACCCAAAATTTCATTGAGAATGTGAGCATCTGTCGAAGGAAGTCCTTAACCCTACTGTCTGTTGGGACAAGAACTTCAGTTGAGGTGAACCCTTAATCCCATTGAGGTAGGAGCATCACGATTTTTCCACTTCAATGTTTATTATTTTCTGGGTGTATGGTTTTCAAGATTTCAAGGCTATTTCAACAAGAAAAATGGCATCCTGTCCTAATGGTTCTCTCCTCTTTGACAATTTAAATGCATTGTCTTTCATGATTGATGAAAGAGCTGACACCATTTCTTGGTCATAAACTATCAAAAGACTCCGTGTGTAGACTAGAGGAGAGGTAGGCAGGGTGCAGACGAGACAGAGGGACTTCTCCATGTGTCCATTAACTCAAGTAGGCGATCCCATGCAGACCAAACAAGGCTCAGTTGTTGATGAGGCAAAAAAAGGACCTGATTCCCTTGCTTTAAAACTCTACACTTCATTTATCCTACAATAAGGATGTCGCCCCCTCTGGAGCGATCAATTTAGAAGTTTGTATGCTTAAACTCCTTTTGTCTCGTTGTTCAGCACAGCAAGGGACACCACTTCAGAAATTCTCAGACAATGGTTTGAACAGAACCGTTACCAAATTAGAAAAGGATATATATATTATATTGTCATGATAATGGTTCGTTAAAAAAAACAACATTGTTCATTAATAACAATATATTGGAAGTGTGAAGTGCATTTTGAAATCCTCCTCAAAAAATATTATCTTATTACCTATGACTATGAGCTAATACTATGATTCATGATTGTCCGAATAATTGTACATACAATTTTTTTTCGGTAGTCGTTTTCCACCCTGTACAATGCTTATTTGGGCCTGTACTATGATTAATTTTTACCTTTGGGCTAAAGCCTCAAGAAAAAGGCCAGAGAGTGAGAGAATGAAATAATGAACGCGAAAGCATCACAAACGACATTAATCTTTGGCACAGATCAGAGCCTCTTTAAATGGAGTTCATTAACAAAGAAGATCTAAAGGGGTTTGCGCACATAAGAAATAATAAATTCATTTGGGGAGGATTTCCATACATGTGGTAACTGGCGACAAGGAGTTAGGCTCGCTTCGACTGATGCTCCTGTCTCGATGGGCATTAGTGTTAGGGTTAAGGGTAGGGTTAGGGGGTTAGAGTTAGGGTTGTATTAGTATGTTATTCGGAATTAAGGCAGTGACCGTAGTTGTAGGAGTTACCACATATGGAAATTCTTCCGTAATTTGCTTACTCAACTGTGAAGAAAAAAAAGACGGGCGCATATGCTACGTTTTTATCAAGTTTGGCACAGCATTACTGCGCCATCAAGGCAATTTCTGCCATTCTTATGTCAGTCCAAGGACACATGCATCCTTATTATTATTACATTTTCTCTATCCTTCAGTCTTATACTTTTATTCCGGACTGCACTATTAGTATTATTAAAATTCTCCATCTTTCCACTCTATACTAATACTATTATTCCATACTGTACTATTATTTGGACATTCATAGTAGTGCTGTATATTTTTTTTTTGTAAAGTAATGGTCTCCATTATTAAGTCCAGTATATTAATTTTAGCCAAACTTTACTCCAAAGGAATCAGTGCTTGGGTTAGCATATATCTACTTCTAGATCTGTTTTAAGTTTTACAGAAGGATTTCCAAATGCACCTCACAGTCAATGGTGATTGACTGGAGATTGAGCCCTGAGAAGGAATTCCTCAGGACTCTCATACTCATAGCTAACCCTAACACTAACACTGACCCTACCCTTAAATACCCTAACCATGTCGATCGATACAGAAGCAAAGAGGCGAGAGTCTCATTCGGAATTCCTCCCAGTTTTACTTTTAGTTTTAGTGCTCAGACTTGGAGACTTGCTCAGTTCCTAGCACAAGAAGAAAAAGTTAAAAGTCCCAGCATATTACCCCAAAAACACATCTCTACCATTTTCCTCACAAATCTTTTGACTTACCTGAGGTCAGGATTTTCTGCTTAGCTCATTGGAGTCGTGCCGCAAAACGGTTTGCGGCACTTCTTACAGCTCTTGGCGTCGTGCCGCATGTATGGATGCGGCAATATATTTATAGCGCTCGTTTGTGTCTTGTGCGGTCAAAGGGCGGCACCTAAGAATAACACTATGATCCATAGCCCTAATTGTTATTAGAATGAGTTCCCTTAGTGAATTGGAACTCGTTTTGGTGGGGAAAATACATTTTTTTTAAGCGTGCCCGGCCGTGCCCTTTTCAACTCCGTTTTGTTGACACAAGATGGTTAGGCGAAGTCATAGACTGAAAATCACCCCATACAGGTACCTAAACCCAGCTAATAACTGAAAGGACGCAGTTATTCGTACAATTGTTTGAATAGCTATAACTGGTTATTCGCACAATTGTTTGAATAACTGTAACTGGTTATTCGTACATTTGTTTGATTAACTATAATTGGTTATTCGTACAATTGTTTGAATAACTATAGGTATGAAGATGCCAACAGCACCTGGCATTTTGATATGCAATTTTAAATACTTTAGTTCCTATAAAATCAGAATGGAGTGGCCTGCTTTGATCTACCTTTCGAAATTGCGGGCAAAAATATCATCGAATTTCCAGGTTCGTCAAATATTGCGCTGTTTAGAGAAAATAGTTGTACGAATAAACAGCAATAGTTATTCGTACAATTGTGCAGCATTTGTACGTACAATATTGTTCGGATAACCAGTGTGAGTTATTAGTACAATTGTGCGGATAACCACTCCGTAACTGAAAACTCAGCAAAATCAAATGATGTCAAAAATCACTGTACTCATCATGCAGATCACATATTCAGCTCACAAAATAGGTATGCTAGGTTCCTCCAAATACTTTACAAAATACAGGTACCTAAAAAGTGGTAAAAATAGTGCGAAGGAAATCCTCCCAAGGCTCGACTCCAATGAGTTAGGGTTTGGTTAGGGGTAAGGCTAGGGATAGGGGTTAGGTTTTTTTTTTTTTATTTATTACGTTTAGCCGGTTTAGCCCTACTCTAGCACCCTAGTTCTCCTACCTAGCCTTGGCCGCGCATGCTAAGAGTAAGACAAGTGGCCTAGTGATTAGTCTAGATTAGACGTGTGTTTCGGTTAGCGGTGCGAGTTTTATTCGAATTTCCTCTTTTTCTTCTAGATCTAGTCTAGTCTATGCTAGACAGTCTAAATCTGATCTAGAGATTTGATACACAATCGTCTAAATCTATTTAAATCTCAAGTCTAGGTCTTCTAGAGTAGAAGGCCTATCTTGCTTTAACTTAACACACTTCCGCTTTTCATTTTCATTCATTCTGATTCTGATGATTCTTTCTGATTTGGATCAATACGAAAGGCAGTCTCTAGACTAGAGTCTAGACTAGGTCTAGTCTAATTTAAGAAGAATGAGTTTCAGAGAAGCACTTACTTGAAGATGTCTTTATCATCCATCATTAAATCAATGTCTACAGCTCTCACTTCTGAAACATTAAAACACTGGCAAGAAGTTACAGCGTATCCAAAATGAAACGATGAAACATTGCACTAATGGAGCTGAAGTTTGCACTGTATCCATAAAAACAACATTGAATATGGCGGCTAGTCGAATATGGCCAATCAAAATACAGCATTTAGTGGGCAAAGTCGTGAGAGTTATCTCTATTAGCTTGGACCCGGTGTTAGTGATATTTTGTGTCTATGTGTACAATATACCCCAGTCTTACAATTTAATATCATTATTTTATTATCACTTCCAGAGCTGTGAACAAAAATTTGATCTAATTAGTCAGATTGCTAGGTGATTTGTTAAGCCAAGTTTCAAGTGTCAGACAATACTTATAATTTATTGCTATATAGTGGATTTATAAATTTTCGTAAACTTAGTTCCTATATTTCATTGCAGAATTTATTTGATCCTATTGTCTGATAGAGAAGTGCGTCTCTGGAAATTTAATCATATTATTAAATACGTTTACGTGTTTGTATTCTTTGCTTGCCCATGTCACGTAGACTCACATGATATATTTGTTTCTATTTTGTACTTAAGCGTGTTAATAACTTTGTTAAGCTTGTTATATCTGTGTGGACTGAGTATAGGTCTAATCGATCTGTCTAATAAGTCATCACGTGAACATCAATCGCGCCCTTTTCCTTTCCAGTATATTTTAGCTTAATTGTATTCAAAATCTCCGACAGAGTGCATGTTTAAGGAGTAAATTTTCACTCTTTTAATAATAAACGAGAAGGTCCTTATACACAACTATTGCGACATGTTTCTGCTCCTGCTCTTCAACTGTTAAATAAAAAAAAAAATATGGGGACCCCCCCAAAAAAGTTTGTGAACTTTGTCGGGTATGTAAAATTGTACTGACACCGCATAGTTATCGTCAATTTTTAAGAATTTTAGGAAGTTGGTCGAATAATGATTAAGGTGTTTCGCTGTGCTCACTTTGCATACTTAGACTATATTTAAATAAAATGTCGGTGGTAGAAAATACAAATCTAATTTGACAGGAAGAGGCATATAAAGTCATTTTTGTTTGTAGGCCTAAGGCTACTCCACTTCTTAGACAAAAAAAAAAAAAAGTAATTCCCTTAAAAATCTGACACGTCTTAGTCTAGAGTCTAGATAGATGTTGCCAGTAGGCCACGTAGTAGAGAACGACGATACCCAGGTCGACTTGATCTTTTCAGAAAAGCAGAGTGACTTGGAAACAACACTGCCAGGCAAGACAGGTAAGGTAGCTAACTTTAATAATAATTGATACTTTAATGTATCCTGCTTATTATAACTGATGTGGCCCGATGCATGATATGATGTGTCGGCTGCGCAGGCATGCTTTCTGGGTAGGCCTATACTATGTCACAATTCTCAGAAAACAGCGGAAGTTTCCGTTTTCACTGTCCAACAACATAGACTGCCCCGCCCACACAGGCCGGTTTAAGTCCAGAGGTAATCAAGATCCAGTCAACTTTCCTTTGCTTCCGAGTTAACTAAAAGCTAGTCTAGACTATATGTGATGCACATTTTTCCTTGGTGGACGATTGCAGGAACGACGCAATGCCTGAATAGTGTCACTGGTTCAGTTGGTCAATTCTAGTTGTGACGCTGTTTGTGCATTAAGCTGTTAAGTAGTGTGAAGTTCCATAATCATGCATTGGTCCATTAAGTCTAAATAACCCACTAAAGATTTCCATATGCACCCCCCCCCCACCCTCCATCATCAATCAAGTTAAACAGTAAAATCACATGCCATGAACAGGAGGTTTCCAACTCTTCCTTCCAGTGCCTTCCACCCCCTACCCTTCAACTACCCCCTGCAATGAACATCCCAAGTTAGCATCTTTGTTTTATCAAGACAAGAGCTTTGGTTGAGTGGGGGTGTTTATGAAAGCTTCTTGATTCTTCCAAATAATGTTTCATTATGCACACTTTGTACAACTTGGGTTCCCTTAACATTTGTTTTTATTGTTTTGCGCATGCCACAGAAAGCTGGGTCCCAAGTTAGCAAGTAGGTCTATCATGCAAGGTGTATGCAATAATTCCAGTTTTAAAATATCTGTCCACTGAAGAGTGGTGAGGAAAGAATAAGCTGGAAGCTGATTTTTGTAATAGATTTAGACATTACTGGAGTTTATTTTTTATAAAATCTCTGCTGGAAATCTAGAATCAATGGCATTATTATTTCAGTCTACCCTGGCCTTATCAAAGTTTTCTCTCAACAAAAAGGGAATGTAAAGCCAGCTTTTGTCAATGTCTAGGTACAGGAACACTTTGGGATTAGTGTGAAAAGTTCAGCTAGCTGTGGAACATATAAATGTGAGGAATCAGGTTTATATGGTATGACCTGCAGCTATCTCTTGGGATCTCACCACTCTTGTATCCCATTCTAGACGACTCAACATATTGGTGCTGTCATGCTGGTTAATCTGCTTTTATTTTGTCCTCCTAGGCTCTCAGAATTCATTGGTTACAAGACCAAGGCCTCACACCTTCAGTGTTTGCTACAAAATGGTGGCCCACTTTTCAGCTTTGATTTTTCCTCTCATCATCATCTACAGTGCTGTACCTGGTTCAAGTGAGTAATTGGGTAAATCAGATGCAAAGTGTTCGACTTTCACTTCCATTCAATTCTTGGAGATTTCAGTGAGAGAAACCTAATTAGTCAGGATCATTAGCACCATATTGTAGTGTAACTATTTACTTAATCAAACTTGCACGTCAACTCAAATGTCAGGCGCTGTTTATTTGTGTCCTCTGTTTTCGTAGCAGATAAATGAAAGTTCATACCTTCATTACTTCACATATTTTACTTAATGGTGGGCAGCATCAATACCGAGTATTAATTCTTGCGATAACATGTTCCAGCGAAATCAAATTGATATTTTCAGTACATAGAGCAAGAATGCTGAATACCCTGATACCTATTTAAACAATAACTAAAACTTCAGGTATCAATTTGCCACCAATTTACTTTTGTTACTTATGGTCCATGAAGCAGCTTCTCCAGCTGTGTATTTTATGTACCATGTTGTGCTGTATTTATACTGATAAATTGCATCATGTGTATGGCACAAGATGTCATTACAGTAGTTAACATGGTCAACAATACTTTGCATGAAATATGCATGGCATTAGTATTAATAAAATCATAATGTCATAGTCTGATGCATATCATGAAATTGCGACATTCGTCTTTATTGTCATTGTGAATTTCCCTTTCTATCCCCAGGTCTTTTCTCATGGCATCCCACACTAATGGCTCTCGGAGTAAGATAAATTAAGTCACTGATTATAATGTAACTATAAATCATTATTTTTATTATTATTGTCAACACCATTATTCATAGTAATATTACCTTTAAGATAAAGTAACAGTCAACCCTAACAGTAACACAGAAAAAGGGAGGTTTTGCTCGTTGAGTGTAATGTTGCTGAATGAAAACAGACTTGAGCTGATTCTAGCCTACACTGTTAAGGATGACATTTAATGAACTGCTTAGTATGGAAATCTGGATCTAACCATCAACTTTGAGATGGCAGATCTCACCATATGTCAGTATCCTGTAGCAGTTGTGCAGTATTACATGCAGGCAAACATTTTGACATAATATGTAATGATTTATCCCATCTCAGATGACAAAGAATGAGGTTAATTAAACTTTTCTATCTGCAAGTTTTCTTTGCTGATGTTGGAAGGCATTGTGATCTTCTCCAAAAGCTCATCACTGTTTCCAAATATGACCCGCCCATCTAAGGCTTCCATCCATTACTGGCTCATGGGTTCAGGAGTTTGCTGTGTTTTGGCTGGTGAGTTTATTGAAAAGACACAGACCACTTAGTCGAATGATCTCATTTGCTAGAAAAGGCTGGAGATAAGTACAGTGCATATGTTGTAAATAGCATGTTTATTGAAAAGTCCATATTTACTGAGGCAACACATAATTCACCTTACAGAATTACGGTGAACAAAATGTGCATAGCATTGTCCCAATCATATTTTGCAATCTAATCATCAGCAGTGTCTCATCTTATGAAGGCATGCAAGCACTGAATGTGAAATATTTCATGATTGAAGAATAAGAAGCTTTGGTTCCTTTATTTCTGTAATAAGGGGGGAAATTATTACAGATTCATCTTCATTGACTTGTTGAAAAACAGTTAATTTGAGTATTTAGATTCCTTGTGGATAGCTGCTTCAAATCTGCATTAAGGGAAGATTAAGTATCTTGTTATATGTGTATAACTGTCTTTTCTGTGGAATAGGTCTTGGGGCCATTTATGTCAACAAAGAACAAGCAGGCAAACCTCATTTCACCTCTTGGCATGGACTGCTAGGAATCATTACTGTAGGGTATGCATGTGCACAATCCACTGGGGGAGCTCTGGCCAAATATCACAAGTATGTTGGACCTTACATTAAGGTGAGTCCATATATACAAGTGAGGAGAGTGGGCATGTGGTAATGTCCTATTCAAAATTGGTCTTAATCTTGCAGTTAATTTCACAAAAGATCTCAGTAGAGGTTTTTTTATTTGTGAAAACAATGCTCTCCAATTATTGTGCCTTATTGTGGTCTTTGCACTCGAAGAATAAGAATGAATGAATGAATGAATGAATGAATAAGGAAGAAAAAAAAAAATCTGCTTTCTTTAGTATGCTTATACAGCAACCTTAGAGTTCACTGAGTTGGGACCTTATAATGATATAAAGTCGTAGTTCCCAGTGCCACTCTCACTGATCTCTGCCTTGTCAGTTGTGGGCGGACCTAATTTAAGAACTATAGACATCACAGCAAACGGTAATATCTCAGTAGAGTTAACACTACAAAATATCATGTTATCTTGAAATTCTAGATACATTGTGTTAGTGTTTGGTTTTTTTGGGTTGTTTTGTTTTTTTTTTGAGGATCTGGTTTTCGCAGATTTTGTGAGCAGAACTTCTGTCCTGAAAATTACTTCCTGTGAAAATAGGTTCAGGTCAAAATTTTCAAAGAGCTTATTACTAGGAAAAAAAAATTGTGCTGGAGGCAATAAACCTCAAGGGAAACCCAAATGCTGTTATTTCTAGTTATAACCTCTCATAATTTTGGACATTATCAGTTATGGGATGTCTCTCTTTCAAATTGAAAAAGGATTTTATTGACAGTCCTTTAATGTCAATTCAGATTACTCTAGAATTATATCCTCAAGCAGATTAGATCCTCACAAAATTAGATCTTTGCAAGAAAAACATACAATAGTAACATCTGTCCCAGCTCAGGAATATTGTCAAACAGCATTGCACAGTATGATGCAGTGTGGCATTTTAGATAAACGTGTATGTTATACTGATGAGACAGCTTCAAGGATCAAATGCTTTCCCACAGTAACTTCAGTTAGGATATTAGACCTTATTTCAGAATTTCATTTTAATTTAAATGTTATTACAAGATTTTCCTAGACATTATTGTGGCATGCTTTAGAAAATGTCTTGTGTTCCCTGTATAGAGACACTGTTGCTCTGAAAATGTGACTTACATAAGCACATGTTTGTCCCAATGTTTTTTTAGCACAGCACACAAATTGCCACGCCAACAAATTATTTTTTAATTTACACAGCAGCGAAGTTGGTTTATAATGTCATACAGTGTTACACATCTTATTCATAATACTAACATATGGAACAGTACACATCATACATGTACATGTATATACTTAAGGCAATCCACTACCCTTCCCTTGAAGGGTATAGTGCACATATTGTGATGCGCGCTGTTTTCCAATTCAACATTTTACAAGCAAAATTGCTCACCAGAGTGCTGAACAGTGCAGTTTTTTCTGTTGTGGATGGTGATCGTAGGAAATCGTTATCTCTAAGTATATTCATTACTTCACAACCAGAATTCACACATGTATCAAAGGCATGTTAAGGCACATACTTACAGAGAGATTTTTATTATGTGTTTCTCAAGATAAAGTTAAGTGGAACTAAGGGAAAAGGCTGTCTCTCAAAGTAATAGAACAAGAATGAACCTCACAATATAAAATGCTTCTGTAAGTACTGTGTCTCAGATACATGTGTGAAATCTGATGACCAAGCAACAGCTGCAGTTTGAGATACAAATTTCCTAAGATCATTACCCACAACAAAGAAAAGTACGCTGTTCAACATTTTGGTGTGCAATTTTCCATGTAATATAATTGAATTGGAAAAGGACAGTTCACACCACAGTAATGCACTGTACTCTACAAGGGTAGAGTAGTGGATCACCTTAATATGACGAATGAAATACAGTACATAACAAAGTCACTGCTGGTCACCTGCAGCACAGCGCCCTGGTTCCCCCAGCACCAATGCCGGGTACTCATTTACAGTTGAGTCGGGTGGAGAAAAGGAAGTGAAGTTTATTTCCCAGAGACACTGTAATATAAACACCCCAGCTCGCAAGCCGAACACCCAAACCTTAGGCTTTACAGTCTTCAGTTTCTGAGTCCAGCTCACAAACCACACGGCCACACTACCTTATTAAATGGAAGATATTATTTGAGAGAGGTTACCTTTTCAAATTGTGTTCCTTATGAGCTCACAGCATGCATACAAGAAAGATGCATGAAAATACAATATGCATGAAAATACAATACAACAGCACCCCATACCCTTAGTATAATGGATTGCAGAGAGGCATTATCAGGTTACAGAAAAGATTAACACCAGATAACCACCATCTGGGCTGCAAAACATCACCTCGCAGTATGTTATTTTGGCGATCCTAAGTATTCTAAGAGACTTTTTAAGAAGCCATTATCATATTATAAAGACAAAAACTCTGTATATATTTGCAATAACATTGTGATACTCCGTGTCCATCTGCATCTGACCTATATTTGAATTAGGCTTTAGGATCTTACATTTTAAATTTTTTATGAGAATCAGTTCACAGTTCATTATACATGTATATTGTGTAATTAAATGTCCATTGCATCAACAGATCCGACTAGCTGACCTGAAACTGTATCATGCAACCTCTGGACTCTTGGCCTATTTGTTGGTAACTGGGACCCTTCTGCTGTCCCTCCAGACCACCTGGGCAGCGACCAACATTCACTGGGCACTGTGGTATGCCTGCCTCTCCTGTGTGTGTGCCTCTGCTCTGGTGGTGATGACTCATATCACAAGCACTTATTTGCCTCAGTCTGGGACCCAGAGAACCAAGTCATAAACAATTTCCATTTACGATGAAACAGAAGAGTTCAGTGGAAAATATACCTTATTTTAGATAAGGAGTTCCTGAAGTGTTCCATGTCATATTTCTGTGCAGGTTTAGATAGTGTAGAAAATGTAGTGAATTTGTAGAAGTCAGTTTACTTTTTTTTTTCTTTTTTTTTTTTATCATTTAATCTGATGATCATCCTGAATTTTTCTGTCATTTCCTCATAAAATTTACAAAAATGAAAAGCAGCTAAGGAAGACAGCTCTTCCGAAGTTGTGAAAGCTTCTGTGAGGCAACCCTTGTGTAAAACAAAATATTGCATTACAGAGGAATCTGTTTACATAACTTTCATTTCATATCTTCAAAAACAGTAGGATGTTCCATGAAGACTAAAAGGCATGCTTAGGTTGATTTGATATGAGGTGAGCATTGATGAATTCCATTTCTTGAATATGGTATACTTTCCAGTGACGCCTGTATTGCAACAGGGTAGACAGTGAAATAAAACTTTAAAACATAGTTGTACAGGTTTTGGACATCAGATGGTAGTTTACTAGTTTATTTGCTTTATTAGAACCTGTGAGGTAATTATGCACTTTTCATATCTTGAGAAACATCCATGTTCAAGTGTCATTGCACACCTTGGGGAATTTTAATTGTTTTTGTTTTCTGCCTGCTTTGGAACAGTGAGTTCATGAGTGATCTTCAGTCAATTACATCTAAATCCATCATATACTAATCTTTATAAGTCTTGAAAAGGACAATTGAAATTCTTATTACTAAAGCAGCATTTGTAGAAGAATTGCATTTCAGTGTGCTGGTTCAAATAAATCAAATAAATAATAACTACCATCTGACAGCAAGGATTTGTGGTGGGTTCTTCACTTTTGAATTTATACGTGGTCAGACAACTGCATCATTTCATTAAGTTAATAGAAGAAATTTCCATTTGGAGGTTTTTGTAATATTTACCAACCTAAAAGCCAGCTGCCGGTCAGCTCATATTCCTCTATAAATCATGCAAATATATACATTTTTCTTACAACATATAATTTCTATATCCTTCCAATTATTGAGTCAGAGATGATAATAAGTTTAAAAAAAAAAAAAGAAACTACGTCCTTGTGTTTGAGTGACTCCAAAACAATGCATGAGTAACCCAAAGCCTAATTAATGTAAAGATAATAAATATGTTATTTTGGAAAGAATCACACAGAAGTTTGCACGGTGCTTACAGAATTTGGTGATGTGTTAATGAGCAGTAAATGAACTAAGTATGTGCTTCTTGCCAAGGTGACTGCATTGTTCATAACTGAACTTTTTTTTTCATGTATGCACAGTAATTTTTGTCTTGCTGTTTGAAAAATATTTTTTTCTGCACTGCACTTATTTGTATTTTTGATATAAGATTGACTTTGCCACAGGATATTAATATGATTTGTGATTTTTTTTTTCCCTTAAGACATTGGTTTGTTTTAGTGCCATACTGAAAGTAATGTATAGTTTGAATTTGAGTGGTTGTTCAGCTATTATGTTGCCCCATGTCATTTTTGTCTCTCAGTGTAAGAGACTGCATCAAAAACTGGAGCAGTTTTTGACAAAATGGATTTTGTGTTCCATAGTGATCTGAAGCAGTAAACAGTCCTTTCAAAGCATTGAGGATTAGTTCAGTAAGATTTGAATGAAAACAAGGTTCCTTCTAGAATCATGACAAATCATTTTCTTCACTGGTTGTGAATGGTGCTTCCTAACTGACCTCTGCATAAGTTAATAGTGTCAGTATTAATGGCATGGGACAGTCCATAGCATTTAAACATTATGTTTTGGGTGGGTGAATAAGCTCTCCTCTTTATTTTTTTAAGTGTATTACCGTATAGAGTCAAGCAAAATCATGAAAACATTTGCCATACTGTATGAACCTGCATGCATGCATGGTTTTGCTTGTTGTTTTGCAGTTTTACAGATGCTGGAAGGCTGCAGCATAAACAGTGAGCCATTATGCAGTGGTTGATGCAACATTGGAGAATTTTTTTATAGGTCTTGCCAGATCATACTGTTACTGCTACAGATCATAACAAGATCATTGTACATTGCAAGACCCTCCATCTGCCTCCTACCACACCAAAACATCAGTTGCTAGTACAAACCAGTTCACATTAATATGATTGTAGATTCATGCAGCAGAACATACTTGCTTATCTTGTTACGTCTGATATAAACTTAGAGACCATTAGATAAAGATGATTTCGGGCCAGTTGCAAATTAAAGAGTAAAGCCTTTTGAAAAACTGTGTTTAGAACCTAAGATAATAACTTCACCAACCCAGATATGCCATAGATTAATAATTGTGCTTTACATATACATTATTTAGCATAAAGAGGACAGTCTCACACTAAAATGATAAAGGAATAGTGTGTTGTAGATCTTCAAAAACACACACAGCTCAGTGTATCGATTGATTAATTGCTTGATCAGTTTGTTGATGTGGCAAGTTGATTTTCGTTGCATGGGGATGACCCCCTGCCACCTCAAACATTTATATGTTTACAGACAAAGTCTTGTCATTAATGTTAAGACATTAAATTTTCAGATCATACCAGTAACATGATTTTTTTCAAAAAGTGACTCAAGTCTCATTTTGACAAGCTGCATGATCATTGTCGTTGACTTCGTCTTCAGACAAGAGCTTGGTCGTCCTCCCCACTCCACACTAGTGTAACCAAGCACTATGGCATACTCTATTAATTAAGAAGGAGAAATGTGAGCCCAAACAACTATTACCTGATAAGTGTGTTACTAGAGATTTAACAGAATTAACATGAAAGAATCAGTTATGAAAAAAACAGAAAAAGCATATAGCTTTAGAACATTTTCAGTCCTGTCTGGGAGTCAAATCTATGGCCATCAGTTTTCAGATTGATTATGCTACCACTACACCACAGGGATATTTACATCATAGATATCAATTTAATCTTTATATTCCTATTGCCTGAATCATTCTCTAACTCACATGTGTAAGCCTACTGATCCTAAAGTACTTCCCAACCGCTCATAGAAGATCTGTGAAGTTGTTATCAAATATGAGTGTCATACAGTGATGTTGGCTAGGATATTTTTAGCTGCCTGCTGCAACACTCCTGTAACTTATGTATCCCTATAAAGGTAATTACAGGAATATTGCAGCAAAGCGTCAGACTGATTTTTTGTGTTATTTCTTGAAATCCTTACTGCCTATATCTGATCAATATGCTGTTTTTTTCCACTAGAAGTGACATGAGCCTCCGCCATCGTTTCATGCTTTATGATTTTTTTGAAGAATTTCCAAGTATTTTATAATTGTTCAATGAGTCTTATCATTTACTCAGTGACAAACATGCCAGGATTACTCAAATGAAATGATGACTATAGAGTTTCCATTTCTGTATTAAGAGTGTTTGCTTTTTTTTAACAAAATATTTTGTGCGGAGGTTAATATTAACAATGTGTAGCTGTTGATGAGGCAAAAATGTGATTTTGCCAAGAAAAACTTTCTGTTTCGAGACTTAAGAACAAAGCATTTAGAAAAGAGTTCATAATGCATAGGCAATGACATAATAAGACTGCCACTAATGCTTTCACAAACATGCTATTACTTTGATTGTGTGTAATGCCATCCCACTTCACAGTATGGTTTAATTTTTTAACCATAATTAAATCATGACAGTATCCATCCTACCATTATATTATGTTTTTTCACTGTTTTTATAGAGTTATATGATTCTGTTTGAATAATGCGAAACATAGGCATTTGAGTCTCATGTCATCACAAGCTGAAGTTTGTCCTGATATAATGAGCTCCCAGTTGTATGTCATTACTTGCTTTGCACTTGTTCTCTCTGTGTCAGTGACACAATGGGCTGTCTGTCTTCTCCATAAGCTATGGTTTCCCGCCAGCTTCTCTGCCTCTGTTCATGAGATCTTTATTTTATTTCGGTCTTTTAAACTTATCCTCTCCCACGTGATTTTTTACCAGTATCTCTTCCACTTTTCCAGTGTCTTCCATTCTATTACCTTCCATGGGAATCTATTTGTAATTCATTCTTGTGACAATGTCTGGATCATCTTAATCTTCACCCTTGAACTTATTCTGTCACCTCTCTCATTTTTGTTTTGAGTACTTCCTTATTTCTTACATGGTCTTTGTATGAGAGTCTTAAAATCATTCTTAGATATCTTTGTTGGGAGCGATGTCATTAAGTATACAAAAAAAAAAAAAATTGGCAGAAAGATGGGAGACAAATTCTATACAGTCTGCTCAAACATAAATTTATATCCATTTCTAAAATCATATGATGTGGTTAACCTTTTTGCTCTTCTATTTTGTTACCTTGTTACTATATTTTATTGTGACCATTTAATGTTTTATACAGATTGAATGAAAGAGCTTAGTTGACCAGTATCTTAAGAGAGCATTTGATAACTTGTTCTTTGTGTTGTAATTTTTCACAGAGTTTGATGTTTCAGTTCCTAATAAAGACCTTTCTGCAGAAGTCATTGTGTCAGATCAAATTTTTATTTGTGCACATTTCCTAGGTTTTCTGTTGTAGGTATCCTGCAAATGGACTTGCATGTAGACTATGTATAAAAAAATACAGTGGAAGTGGGTAAAATTAAAACCGGTTAATCTGAAAACTGCTTTATCCAAAATAATTTCCTGTCAAGTTTCCCATATATTCTTTGTAAGCTTCCCTAATTTTATACAAAAAATAGATAGCTTGAATACTTTGTAAAAGAAATTTCTCTACCTTCAATCATATTTGTATAATTTACATATTTATATTTACATTCATGACCTGATCCGCTTGTTTAAAGTGACGGCTTGAGACAAATCAGGAATTTGACTGATACTGTACTGTGAATTTTTTCAAATGGTATATGATAGGGTACTTGTATGTCTTCTTTAGCAGACATCAGCCATACAAGTTATGCCCTTTGTTTATGTATAATAACACCCAATGACATAGTCAGTTAATCTTTCTGCCCCTGACCTCCAGTTGTAAACTACTACTGATAACTTTGCTTCTCTGAGGGACACTAAAATCACAACCCTCTCCTACTTTTGTTCCTACCATGACTTCACCCAGTGGCATCATTCATTTAATGATATCTGAATATAACAGAATGTACATTTTCTCTTTTTTGTTTTTCCCTTGGCACCAATAAAGCTGTAGAGGCATGCATCATAAATTTGTACCCAGATCATCTATGCCATATGAAACTCACTACTTTCCTCGACTCCTGCCATGCTTCTATTGTAGAAACAAGCGCTCCTTTTAAACTAAATACAGTTAATCCAAAATGATTTGTCCAGCCCCTCTGATTTCAGTTTAACTGACTCCCTATGTCTTACATTGCTTTAAGCTACCTCCTTGTCAAGGAGGTTATGTCTTTACCCTCACCTTTTTTTTTAAACCTTTTATTTTTGCGCATGTGAACAGGATAATTTAAGTTATCTACCTGTTTTGTTTACTGGGGTAAAAAGTTGGGCTTCGTTTGAGAAAGAAATGATTAACCTGTAAGTTTTCTCTCGGTGCAAAAACTGTAACCCACAAAACAGTTTGTACATTTAAGATTTTAAGAAAACGACTTGTAGAGCTCATTATATATGTGGTGCATACTGAATCACAGTGACATATCTTACAAAGTTTTTTTTCACTTTGGTATGACACTGTAATAAGCTTTTGAAAAGTTATGTCAGGTCTTCAATAAAAAAAAAGGATTACCTTCTGGTGTGCATCAGATGAAAACAAATTTGTTTTTACATTATCACATCAACATGAGCACTCAAAATACTCATGGAATTGCATGAAACTTGGTGGAACTATTGAGCCTGGTCTACGATTTATTTTGGTGTATTACACAAACTGATTATTACATTGGGGGTTTTAACAAGCTATGTTGGAAAAAGTTACTGTGCAGTATGCACGAAACTTAGGAACAAACTTAATTTCAGGCTGGACTAAAATCTCATCAATTTTGGTTTGTGTGTAATGCAATGATGTGGTTGAGAATTACAATTATTATGTTATAGTGATGTGAATAATGTTTTTACAACTGTATCTCAATAATACACCCACACTGGTGTAACAAAACTAAAAATGTACCAGCTGGCATAAAACATTCTAAAAAAAGTTGAACCTGATCTGAAGTAAAGAACTTCTCTTTTGGTGGTATTGTATCTTTTATTGTCTCCACTCACAGGACAGACAGGCCTGCCTGTCCTTACAGTGATCAGTGATACATATAGAATTTGATTGGGATGGACATTAATATGAGCCTCAATCTTCATAACAGTGATTGTTCTCATGAAATGATAAAGGATGTTATTAAATTAAGATGCACACCAGTTGTGGGAACATATTAAGTGGTATTCACCTAATTCTCGTTTTTAAGAGTGGCATAATTCTGCAGAACTAACATGAAAGAAGCGAGTCTGGTCTGAAATTATGGAGATTTGCATTCTTTCCTCCTACATGGAGAAATGTATGGTGACAATTACTTGAAAGCCCATCAATTTGTTTCATAGCCACCTGCCTCCACTTTCTGCCCTGTTGAAATATATTTGTCCAGTTGTGGAGGCATACACTCTCTAAATGCCGGTCTGGTTTGTACTGTAGGCCGTACTGCTGCCTAACTTTTATAATGGAATATTCAGCAAAGTTCGGTGGTAGAGGCTGTTAGATTTAGCAAAATAAATAACTCCACACCTTTATAAAACAATTAGATTGTAAGCTATGTAGGGGAGGTTTTAGACCCCTCCATAATGGTAAGTATGGTAAATGCAAAATGTCTTGCATTCATTTTAGTGTTGGCAAATAAATGAAACAATAAGTGGCCAGAGCCCATTAAAAGGAAGGCAAAGGGTAGTTGGTAGGAAAGAAGAAATGTGGGGTCCTTTTTACTTTGCAAGGCAGAAAAAAAAAAGAGTGAGTGAGAGAGTATCAATGATTTTCTTAAAGATTTCTTCAATTCGTATTTGTATTGTTGGGCGGAGGGGGAAGATAACTTTGCTCACTTCCCGTGCTGCATGGGAAGATCTTCTAAATTGTCATAGACCTAGCAAGAGGTTTTAAAATAATCAAGAAAAAGTGAACATTCGCCAGACCAAGGTATTCATTCAATATTTCTTACATTGTTTAATTTTATAAGCTAATTGTGTCCAATTATATGTATTTATTTTAATGACTGAGTGCAGAAACGTGTTTTGGTTGTTATTTATTTTATCGTCTAACGACATAATAATATAGTTGGCAGTTACTATCACTGGAATACATTATGGTAATAGTCATCTGCTCCTATAGTCTGAGCCCCCATCACCAATCCCCACGGAAAAAAAAAAACGTTCCCCTGACCACTCACTCTCTTCCTCTCTACCCAACCTTCATTCACTTTTTTTCACTAGATAATAATTTATCCTTGACCCATATAATATCCACCACTCAAACAATGATTGCATAATAAATTTATACTGTATTTTTAGCCTTAATATAAAAAGCATTTTTTTGGGTTTTTTTGTTTTATAGCTGCGATTTGCAAATTAAAAAAAAAAAGACCCTTGCAAGGGAACAGGTATGAATTTACTTGTACTTAAAGCAAAGAAAAACAAAGCACGAAAATTGTTGTCTGCAATTAAGACATCAGGTAACAGTAGCTGAAAGGAAAAAAAAAATCATTGCATAATAATTGCGCACGCTCCTATTTTTGTCTCGGTGCTTGACCTCCAAGATTTTCAGAATCATCTCCCTTCTTCAACCGCGTTTCACAGATGGCGCTTACAGGCCTGGTAGGGTTGTGTTTACGATGGGCGATGAGGTTCAGAACGTAAGGAAGGATGGATTTTAATGCCTTAATTGCAGAGCTGAGGGCTGCTAGTGAAAATTTGCCCAATCAGTCTGCAGACAGGAGCCTCTTGTCGTCGGTGTATTGCAATAAAGCTTGCAAAGTAAGTATTCAACATATTAGTCTAGCCCCATCGTCAGGAACACAACCACTGACTGGTCCGTCCATGGCGTTTGTGACAAACTGCACGCACTCAGGTTTTAATATGGAAATAACAGTCACGTTCTCTGGAAAGCCAGTATTTCACTTTCTAGATTTCCATTGCACCTGAAACTGAATGTATTCACATACTGCTCACCGCCGTACATCTGGCTCCAGTGTCTTGCAAAATGTAGGAAGGAGAGATCTAGTGGCCTCCCTTTTGATTCATGATTGAGATTTGCTGCAGTGATGGAGTCACTTTTCATCATGTTGCACATCCATTCACTTCATCCTCTGCAAAGTTACGTAGGATAAAATTTACCTTAGCGGCAGGTGGCTTTGCCTTTATAAACTAGATCTATAGAAGAAGCACTGGTACTGTGCTGCCTGCAACAACAGTTGGAACTATTTTCTTGTTGAGGGTGAGGGGAGAGATCCCATTACTATTTTATTACTATTAGTTAGAACTTAGACTCAGTATTGGAAGATGTAGAGGGAGACCTGAACCCGTGCCCCCCCCCCCCNCCCCCCTTTTCTTTTTTGGACGCCTTTATTCATACAATTGTTTCAATAACTATAACTGGTTATTCGTACAATTGTTTGAATGAATGAATGGCAAAGTCGAAGGACAGCACCGCAATGATAAAGATACAGTTCATTTAGTCATAGACAAACCATGGACTATATCAATATTTCAACTAAATCGGTGCCGTTGTTAGAGAAAGCCATTTGAATAACTGTAACTGGTTATTCGTACATTTGTTTGATTAACTATAACTGGTTAATGAAGGGAGAGGGTTATTCGTACAATGGCCTTCTCTGACGACAGCACCGATTCCATGACTTGTCTACGACTAAATGAACTGTATCATCGGTGCTGTCGTTAGAGATAGCCGTACAATTGTTTGATTAACTATAACTGGTTATTCGCATAAATGTTTGAATAACTGTAACTGGTTATTCGTACATTTGTTTGATTAACTATAACTGGTTATTCGTACAATTGTTTGAATAAATACAGTTATGAAGATGCCAACAGCACCTGGCATTTTGATATGCAATTTTAAATAGTTCCTATAAAATCAGAATGGAATGGCCTGGCTTTGGTCTACCTTTCGAAATCTTGGGCGAAAATATCATCGAATTTCCGGGTTCGTCAAATTGCGCCGTTTAGAGAAAATAGTTGTGCGAATAAACAGCAATAGTTATTCGTACAATTGTGCAGCATTTGTACATACAATATTGTTCGGATAACTAGTGTGAGTTATTATTATTAGTACAATTGTGCGGATAACCACTCCGTTTTGTTTTTTTTTTTATAAAATATGTCAGAATAAACAATGAAGTGGATTGTCATATCTCAGCAGTCAACTGGACTATGTTCAGTTTTTTGTTTTTTTAAATAGAAGGCCTGTTGTTAGACTAGATAGACTCTAGAGCTAGTAAATCTATTTCATATCAATGTGCATTGGTTCCAAGATGGTGCTACAGTTGGGTAGGCTAGGTCTAGATCTATTTTCAGAAAATGTAAACTAGGGACTTTAAAAGGTGATTGAGGGACTTAGACTTAGTATGCAACAACACCAAAGCACTGTCCTCGACACAAACTGGTATGGCAAGAGTTCTGCAGGCAACAACCCGTTAGGGATAGGGTTAGGGGTAAGGGTAGGGTTAGGGTTGGGGGTAGGTGTAGGATTAGGGGTAAATAATCCAAATGAAATTCATCCTGTCCCATCAAAATAATACTAAAGAAATGTTTCCGTATAACTGTGAGGAATAATGAGGCATTATTAGCATTACACATGGGCCACCCAGTACCGCAGGCTTGCAGTGAGTGTATTTGTAGCCCATTTATTTCATTTATTTTGCTGAACTGAACATTTAACATTTTCACAAAATATAGACATTATGTCACATGTGAAAAAGAAATTTTAATGTGTAAAATTCCATATATAGGTTTTAAGGTTGAAAGATTCAAGAGGTCATGATTAGATAAATATAGACTTGCTAAGTCCTACACAGCTGCATATTTTGGTTAGCAAAATGTCAGTTTTGCAAAAATAAGCAAGTATGTCATAAAACCCTCTTTCATGCTCATTTTTCAGCAGTGTTATATAAGCATTTCTTTTTTAATACTCAAAATGTGAAAAGAAAACAGAACATGCCGACCTTTTGAAAGTCTCTATATGGACACTATGTGACTAGCTCTGATTGCTTCCAGCCTGAATAAAACTGACTTGAGCAAATTCTTTGCTATCAAAGAGTATTTGTTTTTGAAGAATAGACGTGATACGGGAGAAGCAAATGTTATGACTGCACGTAGGAATTTGTTTCTTCTTCTTTAATTATCCACTTTGGATTTTGATGCATATGTTCAAGCTTAGCAAGAAGGCGGGAAGAGACAAAACTGGCAATTTGATGCTGCTTTCACTACCACAACAACAGCTGCCTTTCCTTCTGAATTTCTATTTTGCTCCTTTTTAAATCTTCTAGACATAAGTAGGTCATACGACTAAAATACAAGTCTTATAATTTTTCAGTATTATCAGACGGTTGGTGGTGCTTTTAAACCTCTTCTCCTCCTCAATCTGTCCCTAAAAGTGAGTCTCAAAAATTATTTTTAAAGTCACTTACAGATAATTTAGATTATGTGAGTAATAGATATATTTATGTGAACCCTTATAATGATTTCTATTACCAACTGAAAGATCTTAACATTCTTCTTACCAGGCAATGTGACTAAGTAAATGAATTACAACAATAGCAATCTGTTTGTTTATTAAATAAATGGGACATTCTTTATTTATCAGTGTTATTATAATGAATAACATCAACTTATCAAGATAAGTAACAACGTAAATTTTACAGGCAATGCAATCATTTTGATGTGAAAAGGGGATCTAAGTGCAAGCTTGCATTAGTTCACCTGATGGCTGTTTTGGATGCTTGGTGCTATTTCTCTTTCTATGAGTGACCTAATAATTTTATGAGCTGCTTTGGTGAATTCATCAATGTGCCTAGCTTCAGCTTTTTGGACCCAAGTAATTTCCAAAATAAAGATTCATGGTTTAGTGAAAATTACACTATTGGTTTTCCCATCACAAAAGCAGGCATGTAGATAAGAGAGCAGACGTTTGTTGTGAGTTCAGCGCTAAAAAATAACAGTATCTCACAAATTATGTGACTGCCGTAACCTGAGAAATTTAAAAAGCAGTGTAGATGTGTACATGATGTGCATTCAGTATAAGATACTGTGCAATGTACAAAATGCAATCTTAAGTCCTGCTAACAAATACACCAAATGGGAGTAGTCAAATTACTGACCTTGATGGAAACAAGAAACTGTAGTGCATCAAGTTTTGATCTAATGCCATTTTAATGAATATGAATGAATTCAGTATATTCAGTTTTACATATATTCATGCCAAGTTTCACATTTCTTCTACCCCATTTACTTTTGTTTAAATGAATGATTTAAAGATCAACCCCGCTTAAATGACCTCGATAGTAGCGTCATCGAGCTCAGCGAGGATGAGTGTTTAAAACATGAGACTTACATTCAACCTGTCTAATGGAAAATGACTAGACATGTCTCGGAGTAGTAGACGTGCCATAAAACCCCATTGTTAGTGTCTAGCATTAAAATTTGTCAAGTCCAGTGCTGATCAAAGGAAAAGAAAGATACTATACTTTTCAAAGTATCGATAAAGCTGATCTTCTATGAAACGTCTACTTCTAGACTAAACAAAAAGTTTGGGGAGAGAGTTTTGAGGCGGTGGAGGTGGAGAAAGGGGAGAAGTTTTGCCTACAGAGTGGCATTATTGAACTGTCACTTGTCAGCCAGGCATAGATCCAATCTCTTTATCTTATAGGATAAAATGTATGATATATGGTAGCTTCACTTCGTCAGTGTGATGATATAGATTTCAGATTATAAATTGGAGGCATTGTAAAGCCTTTGATAGCAAGACAGATTATACGGAGAACATTGTAATAATTGCGTATGTTTGTCTGTTGCTGTATACCTTTAGGAAACATTTGGACTCGACTCATTTGAGTTTGCTGAATTTTGAAAGACCAGTATTGAGCTAAAATCCAGGTCTGAAAGATTTGTTTGGAAAGGGGAGGGCGTGGGGACCGTGATTTCGATTTACTTGTATTCGACGACTTCGTGTTTGACTGTATTATCCACTTCATAGATTTAAGGTTTTGGAAGCTTAAAGTTAATCTACCCCTTCCTCCCTCATAAATGATTTCAAATTCATCTGAAGATCTAGGCACTTCTACAGTAGCACTAGGAGAGTCCTGGAATGCAAAATTATTCCGTTTCCCATCCATACATGTAATGACTGAAAGTATTTTCCATAAATCACAGCTGATTAATGTGTGAAGTTTTAGAATATAGATAAAATATTGCTGCAGTAAAGCACCCTATGGATGCATGCTTTCTTTCACTCACTCGATTCCCATCCATCTCTTTCTATTTGTGTTTCTCTCTCTCTCTCATTCTCTCTCTCTCTCTCTCTCTCTCTCTCTCTCTCTCTCTCTCTCTCTCTGTCTCTCTGTCTCGTGAAATCAAAGAAGGGAAATTGCTAGGCTGGCCCATCTTTCTTCTCCCCCGTCCAGCCACCGGCGGGACCCATCACTGTTTGTAGCAGCTGACTGAAATTGCATGTATGTGTTGACATGGTATGTGAAAATAGCACCATTCATTTTCATGCTTGAAACAGGAATTGGGGTCATGAGGGGAAAAAGAGGGGTGGGTGGGAGGAAAGGGGGAATGGATTCCACAAAGTAATCATGTAATCATGTAAGTCTATACATAACGGGTAGACTAGACTTATCTCAAGAAAAATATACTGATCAAAACAACACACACACAACGAATAATATACAAATCTTAGTGTCTTCCACTCCGAACCAAAGGTAAACAAAGCAAGCCAGGTGTAGCTGTGACCCTGTGATGTCACTGAGTGAGAGCGAGCGAGGAAAACAAGGGGGATGCAGTCACAGCCGGTCAAGGAATGGGCACGAGATTTGACTCGCGTAAAAGCGATTAGCCAGCGTGTAGTCTTATTAGGGTGGCCTGTGGGGATTGCAATAAGTAATTGAAAAGGTATAGAAGAGACCTGGTTGCACAGATATTGTAGTTTGTCTTATCATCAGAGAAACAACGGACAGCTTTAATGAAAATCAACTTAGCAGTGATTTGAATTCATATCATGTATTTGGAAACTGTTCAGTCAAATTGAAAAATTTAAAAAGCACTTTGCATGAATCCAACTGTTACTGTATTTATATGACATATTGTTGAATGTACAACTAAAATGATAGTTAAAACAACTGGACCACATAAACCTACTTTATCCTTACTGATATTTACTACAATTCACATCATTTTGGATTTCCATGTGGCCTTCAGGGATACTGGACATGTGGTGTGTGCATATTCTGAATTTAGTACTTTCTGAAAATGCCTCAAAATTCCTCATTCCATTAGGAAAGCCCTAAGCATCAACCCTGAATCAATATGATATGAAGATGCTGCATAGGGCATCTGTCCTGCATTGATGCGAGGATGCTGAACTGGGTCCACATAGGAAGATGAATAAATATATCTTAAAAAACATAAGTGAAGTTTGGTGGGTCAGACAACTTGTGCTGTCACAAATGACATATATCTAAGATCATCATGCTCCAGGGATTAAAAGAAGACTGCATCGTCCTACAGACCATATTAAATCATGCAATACCTTATTATTCCAATAAAACAGTCTTTCAAGTATCTGTCATAATGATATAACACCTCTGCTGGCCCCAGGCAATGAGGCAACCCACAGGGTTACACTATCCAAAGTCCGAATTGTTACAACCACTGTGCGCCATAAGCTTACGTCAAATGTGCTCTTGCCACATGGCCAAGCTGTCTAGCCAGTGCTCTGCGGACGGGTGATAGCATGTTGGTATGGATGTTTTAATTCCTCTGTGAACAGTAGATATGTCAAACAAAATCATGCTGAGGCAATAAAAATACAGAATACTTTTTCTGGCTTACACTATCAAACTTTACTTTTGAATTTGGAATACCAGAACCTTAATTGAAATCTGAATAATACTGTACATTGTCAAGTAGAGGTGTCTGCAGATGCTGGAACGTAAGTGACGTCAGGGTTTTGGCCACAGGCTTCTGCTGATCGGGGAAGGGGAATAATTCTGGACGCAAGGGCCAAACCCGGTAACTCTAGCTCTCCTTACTGCGTCATATTACATAAGCGCACGGTACCAGAACAATACTCTTTCTTAGCAAAATTGACTTGGTGGGCACCATAGATAATTTTTAGAGAGAAAAAGTATTGAAAAACGGAAAATTATTTTTAATGTGCATGTCCTAGTTTAAAATACACCAGCCAGCACTTTGGTGTGCAATATTGCAAAAAAACTACTACGCTTTTATGATTATAAGTTTGGCATCATGTTATCTGCATTACAGTATCTGGGAAAGTGTAGTACCTCCATAAACTGGGCCTGATTCCCTCTTAGGGAAGAATATTGAACAGTGATGACAGCTAAATACATTCTTATAAACCAGTATTAGTATTGGATTAAAGCATCATGAGCATTTAGATTAAAGTATTGTCACCCACTGTTGTCATTTTATGATATCAACATTTTGTTGACTACATTATTAGATAGGCCAGTTGTTGTGGATAAAATTGTGTTTCTAATGATGAATTTGTGTTTGCAAACTTTCAGGCTCTGGACCAATTAGCTGATGGCGGTGCAGACTATGAAACAGTCATTACAGGACTATGGCTCATAGCAGCACATTTTGCGGAACAGCTTCCCTTTGTAAAACCTGTGCCGGCTTTATCAGAGTTGTGCTTTAAGCTCTTTAGGTATGAATAGACAGCTATACATACCAGAAAATTTAACTGAAGATGTAAATCATGGTTAATTTCTGTCCAGGTCAAGGGTATCTCTAGTCTTAATAAATGAAATTTTCCAAGTATTTTAATACCTCTAATTCAGTACTTATTTTTATACAACTTTGATTAAACCGTTTACAGACAGATGACCATGCAGACCTGTTTTCCTTGCTCTTTGCTTTGAACTTTAGCCAGCATGCCAGTTTCAGAGACTTAACTTTCTCAAAGGAGAATGGATGTATTGATAGTAGATTGCAGAACAGCAGAGTGGGAAAGGATTGGGAGTGAAATATCGGATGCACTGGGTTTATGATTCCTCTGTTGTAAAAGGTAGTTTGTACATTATTCCACCGTAACATGATTCAATCATCGAATGTTTTTTTTTACTTCCCTCAGACAATGTGCAAAAGCAGTATTGAATATTCAATGGCAGAACCTGGAGGAGGACAGCTCACTGAAACAGAGGTTTCTCGTGTCTCTTGCCAATCTCCATGCAAAATTGGTGCCCTTTGACTTTCCACGATTCCGACTATTGGAGGCCTTGACTAAAAATCCATGGACTAATCCAACCCTGGCCAAAGTCATGGGTGGAGAGATAGAGGATGGTGACAAGGAGGAAGGTACGAGGTGTCATAATTCTTTCATTATTTCGAGTTATTTCCTGCTTTCCCTAGGTTAACAAAGTTCAAGTTCTGGCAATTATTTGCTAGTAAATAAATATTCTAAACAGAGAAGTAGAAAAGTGGACAATGTGGTAAGAATAGATTCTGATGCTATTCAGATAGGTAAAAAAGAAGAATGGAGAGTGTGGTAACATTTTGATGTTATTCAGAAAGGTAACATTTTCTACAAGCATTTTTCAGCTGTATCTTGCCCTACAGATGAGACTGTATTTTTAAAATATAATCTACCATGGATGACAGAGAGTGACATGAAAACATCTATTGCTACTAATGACATGAGACTACCCCTAACTGAGCCCTGAACATTTGAGGACATTGATCTAGGAAAGCTGGAAAACAAATTTGAAGTCGATAATTGGAAATATGGACCCTAGAAAAACAGATATTTTACTTCTTTACAGAGATCACATTACACAATTTGTGTTGTTGCATTTTATCAAGTTAAGAGGTATGAAGTTGATAGTTTTGTTCATCATCCTCTTAAATTTGTAAAGAATGGCTACATAACTGAATTTGTGTTTGTGTAATGGTGGGAAGTGTTTTGTTTGATGACATGCTGTGTATTTTCTGTATTAATTCTTTTAATTTTTTTAATCAGTGCGGCAGTACATAGAGCAGGAGGACCCTATAATCTTGCAGCTGCGAGTTGACATGATGCTGAAGGAGAACTGCGAGGAGTATGCCCTAAACCTTTGTAACAGCTGCCTTAGTCATCCAGAGTTACAGTCAGACTTGAGTGTCCGGAAAACACAACTTTCATTGCTTTACAGTCTAGGGCAGGAGGATAAACTGCAGGAGGAGGTAAATTTGGACTGTTGACAGCCCTGGATAACAGTAGGGGGTACCATCAAAAAATTTAACGTGATCTCAGAAGTCTTATATGAAGATAAATAGATAGAGCTCATTCAGCTGAGTACAATGAAAAAAAAAGTTTGTTAATCAGATGGTTTCAGAGTTATGAATTTTTTAGCTGTCTTATTTTCACTGTTTTTGGTGAACATAAAATACAGAGACTAATAGAAGAGAGAATGGCACCGAAATAGGATAAATTGATGCTTTGATATAGGATAAATAATAAATACTAACCTTACCGCTAACATTAAATACTATAAACTATATATTTTTTTAATCTGTATATTCTGAACTATAAGATAACACTGTGTTACACAATAATCACGATTACATAATCCAATATGGCCGCCAAAATGGCCGCCATGATGGCAGATAAGACTGATATGACAACTTAGAAGCTAAATCACATCGTTATTTATTATAATAAGTATACAAAACTATATATTTTCTGACTCAGAATGACAACCTGTATTACATAGAATCATTTTCAAGAAGAAGTACTGAGATTGGTAAGAAAAAAAATTGATGTAAAACATAAGAGGTTGCAGAGACAAGACACTACTGTTACAAGTAAAAAATCCATGTTCTGCAATGCATCATAAAAGCATCTGAATGTTTATACAGTACTGGAAAACTTTGAACTACAATGCTGAGGTTTATCTCTGCATGCAATTTGGACCTACAAACGCCTAACTAGCACCAGCTGATTGCTAGTCTAGCAGTATAGCAACGTGATACGATGTTTACACACTGTGTAGGGCACTTGGTTTAGATCTACATGTTCCTGAGAACTGAACTAAATGTATTAGTCTGGTGCTCTCAAAGCTGATCTCCCTTATATCAAACACCATCAGTTAGTAACCACAAAAAGCAACAATGCTCTCAAAAAATAACCTAAACCATTGTTTCCACCCGGCCTCCCCACCCCGTAGTCAACCCCAGCCAGACCCGGTTGACTGTGCGCTCGTCCGCCAGGTGAGCCAGACTGGGGCCGCAAAGTTTTAAATCTACGAACTCAGTTTTTATAAGTGTGTTTCATTAATATTACAATATAGCAAAGTTCCAAAGCCATTGTTGGCGTAATCAATGCAAATATCGAATGCAGCGGGCAATTAAACACCTATGCGTGTCAGTGTGTACATTCGACACGCTGCTAAGAACGAGAGTGACCTGCCCTTGAACTGTGGTAAAGGGAACATGGCGAGAGCTGACCAGTGAAATCGGGCCGACCATGGATTGGAAATTTAAAGTTTTCTCATACAAAACGTGCAATCTCGTTAATCAAATTAGTATCATTGAGGTAAATGGATAAACTTTGTATTTCACGGTCCTCATCGGCGCAATTGGTTGTTGATGACATTAAAAAATCGCTTCAAAAACTTTGAAACGCTGTAACTTTTCTCATAGACAACGTAGAAACTTCGAGGAAACTGCCACGTGATCTCTGTCCATTCATCTCTCAAAGTCACATTGTTTTGGGAACCAATAATGAGTTTCATCACTGGAAAATTCCATTCAAACAACGCCACCATACGTAACACAGTACGCGCAAGCTGTGATTTCGGGTGCCACGGCGAGGCAGACAGTCCGGTTCCTACCCTTTGGTCCTTAGCCGGGGTTTTTACGATGTTTTACGCAATGAGATGTAATGTTCTTGATATGAAACTGACGGGGAAAGACTGAGTTTTTCATTGATGCTAAATTTATGCAGATAGACCGAATGGTCATTGAGTAATTGGTGTGTGAAGTCAGAGAAAGTGGTGTGCGTGTCGAGTTCACCGGTCTAGCCTACGCGCGCGGTACCCCCTAATAACAGTTTCAGACATGAAGACTTCAGCAACAATACTAGATCTCAAATTAGTATTGTTGAGGAAGAGAGTGGAAATTTGAGCATTTATATAACTGAAACATAGAAACCATAGCATTTATATTTGAGAACACCAGTAGCTCTTATAACACATTCAAATTTCCCCATTATGAGAAGCAGAGCACTGGCTTTCCCTACCCCAGCTTTTTCAAATTTTCATTGTCTCCTGTCTTGTCATTAGCTACCATACAATAAGCAGATATTGGCAAGCTATATTTGTTTCTTAATGTGTCTGTTTTGACTTCCTTTATCTTTCAGTGTCAGAAGCTGAGTATTCAGGATGCTGTGCGCATCATCAAGCAGTTCCAGACATCAAAATCGCATCGGCAGATCTGCACAGTGTTGGCTCAAACTTTCATGGTGCAGAACTGGATCAGACCATCTGATATGGAAGCTAATAAGGTAAGTCACATTTTATGTATCATCGAATTACTGCTGTTTCATCTTATGAATGATATATCATCTCATGATGAATCAGTAGGTCATATTCGCCACTGTGCTACAATAGTGTCTGTGCGTTGGGTTGAGAAATTGTTGTGGAGATACCTGTTGTGACAATATTTCAAAATCCCTTTGAAATTTTTAAAGATACCCCAATGTTGTTTCTTGTTTTCTATTACATGAAATTTCATATTGGTGGATCACTTGCCAAACAGGTTGTGCCCATTCTTCAGAAAATTTGTGAAACTGAACCACTGAAACTTTATCTTTGAGTTACCTTTTTTTCAGCCATCAATAAAATGAAAATTTTAACTTGTATAGTACACATGCAAGTCAGTGTGGCAGTTTTGGGGTTCGTATGTGAATGGGAAAAAAGAAAATTGCATACAGTTGGCAGTTCGTGTTTTGACCATTCCTCTTCATGTTTTTCTCATGCTATTCACATAGCAATTATAGCGCTGTGTGTGGATAGTAAGTGACCTACTTAAAGAGCCTTTTACACATTGGCTGTGAGTCTTGGGACCACCTAAAACAGCATGAATAAGGTGCTATTAGTTTTTAAAGAGTCTTTTTTTAGTAACATTAGGTAAATTTACATGAAATTGATTATGAAATTCATAGGACACTTTAAGCTGTTCTTATTATGCATATTTTGGTAGTATCCATAGGACTGATCTGATAAAGCTTTCAACTGGGGACTTCAAATTTGTCTTGGAGTATGTTACTTTTTGTTAAATTCAAGTCATGGGCTTTGGTACCAAGAATGTTCACATGAATTTTGGTACTAAGAATGTTGGAGTATATTTTACATTTAATTTTATTTAAGGTTTGGAGGGACAAACCAGTTTTCTTAATGTAAAGCCCATTAATGACTTTGGGAGTTATCATTTACTGCTGGTTTTGTAATGCTGTCCACACAAGATAACTCCCCCTAAATGGTATATTGGATGAGAAACTCACACCTGTACTCATTGTTGCTGTTTGATTATGTCATCATGTCCTCAGGAACTGCTGCGTCTGTGGATTCGTCATCAATTGTTGGTGGACAGAGAGCAAGACCAGTTCAAGGAGAGTGTGTGGGCTATGGCCAAACTGTCCCAGTCCACAGAACAGATTGTCATTTTCATTGATGTGCTAAGAGAGGAGGTAAGTGCGCTTCATTAGTGAAATTCACTGCATCAGAATTAGGTTAGCAGATGTAGGATATTCCAAAGCCCACATTTCCTTATGATAATTAAAGAAATTAGCACCAAGAGGGGCAGTGCTGGGTTTGGTTCATTAGATCCTGGATGGTCTAGCCTATATCTTTCTTACTGTCGACAAAAATTATCCATGCCTTATTCACTTGACGAGTTTCCAATTTAATGAGCCTTTAAAGATATTTGCTTTTAGTACATCAAGAATTGAACTCTTCTATTGAGATCAATATGGTTTAACAGACATCTGCTGTGTCACCATTTTTGTTATGTCATTTGTGATAAAGAAGGCATTAGTTTAGATCAGTCACTGCAATTGTCAGCAGCTAGTGGCTGGAGCATATTACTTTTTTAACTTTTGGGATCACATATAACCTTTTATAATGATACCTATTTAGTTATATCAGGAATGGTACATCACAGAAATGAATAAATGGTTAAAAGTCATGAGTAAACATTATTTTTCTTTATCATATCTGTTTCACTAGCTCAGTTCTTCATACACATTGTAGAATATCAGGGTGTCTCTTCTTTTTTAGCATGTATTAAGTCAGTGAATGTTTTTGTTTCTTTTTTCCACAGTGTGGTGATACATTCCTTCAGTTATATGTGGACTTGTGCATCTTTGCAATCAATGTTGACAAAGGGCAGATGGAAACCAACATAAAGGAAGGAAATGTGGATGCAGCCAGAGCTAGGAGAAGTGATATGGCATCCATATGTGCAAAACTATCCTGTTTGTGTCATCATACTTCCATCAAAGTTGCCCGAATCTGTGCACTGACTTCCTTTGCTCTCAAACCATCAGAGCAATCCTTTGCCAAGATTGGCACTTTCTACGGTCAGGGTCGTGATTGTTGTAACAAGTGTAGCTTGAAGCAACCAGTAGAGCCAGGCACAGTCAATCCGGCTACTCTGTATGAAGTGGAGAGGCTGCTGAACATGCTGCGTCCAGACTATCTCAATCCAGACCACCCATACACCAACATTCAGATCCTGTGCCGTAGATTCTTGCAAGAGAGCCTGAGGAATGCTCAGCAGCGAAAGCAGTTAGTCCCCCAGAATTCTTCAGGCACACCTGTTCGGGCCACCACACAGTTGGAAGGACCTGGCAAAAAGAAAATGTTACCACCGACAGCCAGCAGGCCCACCAATGTGTTTGAGGCCTTGTCAGTGCAGGATGTTCAAAATACTCAGATGCTGCTCAACAGGATGAGAATGCAAGACATTGCAAGTTCAAAGACTCCCCCTTCCCCACAAGTTCAACCAGGTGTGCAGCGTAGTTATGTCACTGTCAGTAGCAGACCTAATATTCTGCAGCATGGTCACCAGCAACAGCAGCCTGGTAATACAGTGGCTGGGCAGGCCAGTAAAGCTCACTTTATGTTTGATGCTGACAAGGTGAAAAATAAACAACCTTATGGTGTACCAATAGAGCAGCAGCATCAGTATTATCTAATGAAACATGAGAAGGAACAGGAGCAGCGTCGTAAAAATGCCCAGAGAAAAAGGGATGAAAAAAATCAACATAACTTGCCTTTAACTCCTCAATCTCAACAGCTTAGCCCACAATTGTTACAACAGCAGCAGCAGCAACAACAACAACAAAAACAACTACAGCTTCATCAGAATAAACAGGTTACCCAAATTATAGAATGTGCAATGCGCCAGGACTCTAGTACTCTTCAAAAATTAACTCAGAGTGCAAGTCCAGAAGTGATGCAAGCTGTTCTTAATATTATGAAGGGTACTGTTTCAAAACCTTCACAGCAGCAGCAGCCTGTTCTTCAGCAGGTGAAACAGACTCCATCCCAACAGGGGACACAGCCACTTCCCACAGTGTCAACACTACTCAAGCCGTCAATTCAATCACCTCAACAACAGCAGCAACAGCAACAACAACCACAACAGTCACAGCCTCCACCATACCGAGAACAACCACCACCAAGGCGGTACCCCAGGCCTCAGCTCTATGCTCAGCCAATAATTGTGTCAACATCCAACAACCTACCTCCAATGATGGCACGACCTCAACCATCAGCTGGGTCCATGCCCAATCCACAGCTTGAAATTTCACAGAGTGCAAGCATGAAATCACCATCAGTTGTGTCAAATGATCAGAAAGCAGAAAGCTATAGACTGGCCAAGACTCACGTTGAAGATATTCGTAAATTCATGCAGATGCAAATGTCAAATCTTCAGCAAAAACAGATAGCAGAGACACGGCAGATGTCCGGATCTACAGTTACATTGATGAATAATACGCCTACTTCAGCGTCCACAGGAGGACTTCAGCTCAGTTTATCAAGCAGACCAAGGACCACTGTAGAGCTAGCTCAGCAAGCTGCACAAGCCAAACTGGAGAAGCAGCAGCAACAGGCTAAACAAGCAACATACCTTCAGCAGCAACAAAAGCTTCCTCATGGCCAGGTTTTCAGTTCTCAGTCAAATCAGATGGGGGCTAAACCCAGCCAACTGTCTTTTGGTAATACTGTCAGTAGAACTAGCACCACTGTACCACTTCCACCATCCCATCAACAGCAGCAGCAGCTTAGGTTAACCCATGTACAGCAGCAGCAATTGCAACAGAGCAGTGCATTTAGTAATCAGAACAATTCCGCCTCCAGTGTTGCTCAGTCTACAGCTTCTGTATTGCCATCATCTGATGAACTCTCAGGTTCAATCATGGGGATTGATGACACAATTATTAGAGAGCTACTTCAGGACTCTGGAATACTGGCCAACACATTTCCAGACATTGAGGTGGACACTGTTGGGGATGACAAGTCCAAGAAGATCTCTGAATTTTCTATTTCATCCCAGCATCTTAGTTCTTCACAAACCCCTGTTCCAGGGCTAGTGAAACAGGTGACTTGTTACTCCAGTCCCCCAACTTCTTTAATAAGACCACAGATCAAGCCAGGGCTATCTCCTCGACCATCACTCTCTCAGCCAACGCAAGGCAACTCCGCCACACGACTAAATCAGCCTCCCAATGTTGGTAGTGCATCCCATTTGCCAGCCACTTACAGCTGGCAAAGTGGCAATCAGGTTAACAAGTTTTCATCTTTGCCCTCCTCATCCAGCTCGGTTAATTCTGTGAATTCCCCAGTTCTGTCAAACGTGAATACAGTTTCAGTTCCTTCAGCTCAGTCCAGATCTAGCCTGCCGGTCTCAAGCTTGCCACAGTTTGGGACCAACAAATCACCTGTGTCTGTTCTACCGAGAGAAAACATCAGTGTCTTGCCCAAAAAGGAGAAAAAACCAGATCTTAAATTGACAGTGGATCAGCTGCGTGAAATGATGCAGAAAGAAGATATTCAAGGAGAAGTATGTATGGATGCCGCTAATAATGCAACCTATCGGTGCATTATTTGCAGCTTAGCCTTTGAAACTCTTGAAAACCTGAGAGAGCATGTGAGGAATGTATGTAAGCCAGGACTCCAGTCATCCAGTGTATATAATACCAAAATCAAACAAGACCGAGCCAACTCAGCCAAAGCTGGATTAGAAACCACCACCGTGTTCCAGTGCTTGCGTTGTTTTGAACTGTGTGTCAGTGATGCAGGGATCAAGCAGCACAGGCTGACATGTAAACGGGTGCCAACTGTGCCATCAGATCTGAAGAAAGAGGAGCAGCAGCCTACCAAAACCAAAGCATCAACTAAACATGCTGCCAGTAAGCAATCAGGGAAACAGGAGCCTAAGGACAATTCCCATAAGGTTCCAGAAATGCCATTGCCATTTCCCTATCCATCATTGAATGCTCAAGCAGTGTTAAAAAGTCTGTCCTTGACAGGGTCTAATGCCTCCAGTGGTATCAGCAAATCACCTACATCAGTCATTTCTGGTGCCATAAATAGCAAGCCGCCCACTTCCATTACTTCCTCCACACATACCAGTCAACCTCAAACTTCTAGCATCTTAACCACCACTACCCCTACAATTAGTCCATCTGTTACATACAGCCAGAGTCGACCTCCTACTAGTGCTTCACTTCTTACAACAGATAAGACTTTACAGACTCAGGTCAGTACTTTAAATGTGATCGGCAGTAGCAGTTCTGTAGCTGCAAGCACAGTAACCTCAGTTCAAACCACTGTGGCATCAGAATCACAAGATTTAGTTTCAAGTGCAGCAAGTGACAAGACTAACATGGATCAAGTTGATGCTGATGAGAAGAACAGTACAGTGAAACCTGAGCCCAAAGAGGGAGTGCAAGAGCTGCCTCCTCCCAGTTTCACAGAAATATCGGGCTCTGGTGGCAGCAAGTTTTATAAATGTAAGATCTGCCTTCAAACATTGTGTTCATTAGAAAGTTTTCATGTGCACTGGAAAGAGTGCGTGGTGAAAAATAAAAGTCTTCTTGAGAGACGCGAATCTAGAGAGAAATTGCTTAAAGCTAGGGCTTTGTCAGGAGAAGTGCTGGAAAATGTTTTAAGTGTCATCTCTGCTGTAGCTGATGGTGTTGGAGAGGCAACACACATTGCCAGCTTTGAGGCAGAGATGACAGAGGAAGAGCACAAGCTTCTGCATTTGAGGGATCCGTGTTTAGAGACAGGTGATGGAGCTGAATTGGATGAGGATGTAAGCCCAATGCCATGGGAAACAGATGAGTTTTCAGGAAGTGAAAATCAGTCAGAGTCTGGAGGTGTCACCGATGGAGAGAAGGGAGGTGGAAATAAATGGAAAAAGGCCAGACACAAAGGGTATGATGATGAAGGAACTGATCAGGATGAAGGTGACTATTCTACAGGCACGACTGAAAAAGAATCTGGGGATGATGATACCATTTTCAAGAAATCAAAGAAAAAGTTCAATGAGGAGACTGAGGATGAAGAGGAAGATGATGAGGATGAAGATGATGATGAAAGTGTGAGTGAGAGTGAACGAAGGTCTTCTTTGGTGTCTACTAGAGAAGCCCCACCGAAACTGAGAGATAGAAAAACATTGAAACCCATTCAGAGTTTTATCAATGAAACATTTGTCTCTCCTTACTCAAAAGGAGTTAAGGCAGCATACTTAAAAGGAGAAGACAAAGACATAGCAGAAGATTCAATAGAAAAAATCACTTCTGGGAGTGAGGTAGAATCAGATGGTGACAGCCTTTATTGTAAAGTTTGCAAAAGGTTCTTTGAAACGAAGCGTATGCTATTGCAGCATTATGCTGGGAAACACCTACAGCCATACACAGTCAAGACAGTGGCAGACAGTTCTTCATATTTTTGCCACCTATGCCAAAAGACTTTCTCCACCTTCATGCATTACATGCAACATGTTCCAAACCACTCTGTCACCATATATGAAAAGATGAAAGCCTTCACAGTCAGCAGAAAGTCATCACAGCGCAGTGAGAGAATTGCCTCTCAAAGAGGCTTTACAAGAAAGAGTCCTATTAATCCTAAACTGGCCAAAGCATTGAAAAGTAAGAAGGCTGCCACAAAATCTGCAGTTGATCGACTGAAGCGGCAGCTACTCTCTGGGAACACTCGGTCACTAAGAGATAGACTAAGATTATCAAAGAGGAAGAGGTCACTGCCAATTAACATTACCTCCAGTGAAGATGACTACAGCTCTGATGCCTCCAACAATGTTGTGTTCAAGTCTAGAAGGTCCGCTGAAAGTGGAAACCGATCAGATGGACAGAGGCCAGTGACAAGACGAGGGAGAGAATTGGCAAGGAGAAAGGAGGAGTCCCATTCTCATGATGATGAAAGTTATTATCAGTCATCTGATGTGTCAACTGGAGGGGACAGTGATGAAAGTAGAAAAGATCCCCCAACCACAAGAAGTAGAAAACGCTCAGATCAGATAATGGGTGCACACTCTGGGTCTAAAAGAAGGAAAGTCTCATCAGACCCTGAATGTGAAAAAACAGATGAAAATGATAGTGAAGTTTCAGAATATGAGCAGAAGAAGTCTAGGGCTGCAATCAGTTTTGTTGATTCTGATGCGGATTCCAATTGCACCACTCTTTTCCTCTCTGAAGGCAATGATGGCAACTTTATGCCTGTAACAGAGAAGGTTGAAATAAAAAGCGAGAGTAATGATATTGTAGCTGAGGCCAAGCACGCAGAGGCTGGAACTGAAGATGAGGCCGATCAGCCACATAAGCCTCGATGCAGAGTGGCTGTGCGGTCAATCAGCAAGGAGCAGAAAGAACAACTGAAGTCTTGTGATCTTCATCCAACAGTTGTGTTGCAAATGTTGTCACCCTCAAATTTCAACAAATCACCAGGAGATGGCAACAGTAAGGAGAAATCAGATTCAGAAGATAGTGGATGTGCAGAGGTCACCACATCTTCTGCCGAGGGTGGGTCTAAGAAGCCATCATTTCTTGACTCCTTCCTGTCATACTTAAATCGGTATTCTGCCAATTCCTCAGGGAATTCTGGCACACCATCATCACGACAAAGAAACAGAAGTGGACCTGCAAGTGTTGAGAAGCCACGGAATAGAAGGAACAGCTCAGACACCATGAGTTTGCTAAGTAGCCGGTGTGAGAGTCCAGCTGCATTTAGTCGTACAAGCAGCATGGAGTTAGAAAGTAGTGTGGCCAGCATGGATGCAAGTAGTACAGGTGAGGCAGAAAGCAACATACCAGACAACATGATGCAGTCTGAAAGTGGCCAGGGTTCTGTTCACAGTTTTCTAGCAAAATTTCCCACGCGACGTTGCAGTGTTAACCTGGGTGAGAAAATTGATCCCGATTCTTTCAGAGCTACTCTGCATAGACCTCCTGAATCAGAAAGCTCCAATGCTGCCCAAAGCAGTGGCTTTGCAGGTGCCTTCTCTTCATTCCTGGAACATGAGGCAAAGTTCAAAAACGCAGGATCAACTTTCTCGAAAGGAAAGTTGGTTCCTTCACTTTGTTCCAAGAGTACTGAAGGATTTGTGAAAGTATCAAAGTCAGTTTCTGAAGGAAAACAAATGCCCATTGTTTGTTTGGAAAGAAGCAAAATAATAGATAAGTACGCCATCAACAAAACTATTGTTTCTGAAGTGTTTGAGTACCAGAATTTATCTTCTGAAGAGCAGACCGAAAGTACATCTAAGGAAATTGAAGATCAAGTGTGTGCAGTGGTAAAGGATTCATATGAAACTGAATCAGATAATAAAACCGTGAGTGAAGCCAAGTCTACCATACAATCCACAGAACCATACCATATCATAGCAGACACACCAAAGACCAGTGAAGGTGTCATTCCTCATTTGAATACATCTCATCTGAATACCTCAGAAACTAACCAACCAAACAAAGACATCTTGGCTGCCAGAGATAACCAAAACAAGGGCACAGCTGATGCACAGACCCTATTAACTGACAGAGAGTCACTACTATCCACAATTGATAGCACGCCAGTTTCAAGGCCTAATGACAATGGTCCTCCATCCACAGCCAACAGAATTTCTGATCAGTCCGATGGTAGTTGCAAAGAGACTTTTATGCCCCTGCCAGATAGTGAATCATCCACAGCAGCCCTTGAGGACAAGTTTCTTGCTCCATCATCTGATGGCCAGACAAGTCAACATGGCATGGCTGGTAGAGCATCTGTTCAGCCTGCGTCTGAAGAAGAGTCACTAACACTTGTATGCGACAGCACATCTTTGCAGAAGTCTGATGTAGATATCGGTACTGTCTTGTCGCCTTCTGATAGCAAAACTGGGCAAGGATCTCCTGAGCCTAGTACTGAAAGCACTGTCAGCTGTTCCTCTCTGCCAAATGCTGACAGCGGATCGTCTGTACCTCATGTACCTAATCTTCCTCGTGCTCACAACAGATCTTCACCCTCCAGTACAGATGGCAAACCTCCTACTATGGATTCTGATAGTGGATCAACTCAGCTTTGTGCTGCTGATGGATCTCTGCTGCCTTGCACAGATCTTGGACTTTCTTTACCTTGTTCTGACAGTGGCCCACTTCCATCAAATACTGAGATTAAAACTCCAGTTTCTTCTACCAATGGCAAGCATGATGTATCTTGCCCTGACAGCATATCTGTTGAAAGTCTCTCTGGCAACAGTTTCTCAAGACCAGTGGACAATGCAGGTGAATCCTTCACTGCACTGCATGATAAATCCCATGTGCCTTTGTCAGACAAATGTTCTGAAACTGTATCTGATGGTAAAACTTTGTCAGTTCCTGTGGATAGCAGTTCCTGCCAGCCTGTAAGCATCAGTGTTTCTCCAGTACATACTTCAGACAGTGAATCATCATCCGCTGAAACTGATCTCCAGGCTGCCAGTAGCAGATCCTTGCAAGCTGAGCCAGACAGCACATCTGCTCCAGCAGTGAGTAAGGATTGCTTGTCTGGTCAGGACAATTCTGACCTTGGTACTTGTGTAAACAGCGCCAGCAGCAAGTCTGGTCAGCCCCAGACATCAGAAGAACTGAGCCAAGTCTTTGTAAATACAGATGATGTTTCAAAACCTAAGGAGGAATCGGAAGGTGAATGTTTGCTGGAAAGGCATGAAATGAAAAATGTGAGAGAAGACAGAAAAGTCATCGTGACTGATGAAAGTGAAGTTGATAATGAGAATAACAGCAGTTTGATAACCCAAAGGAAGGAAAAATTAAGTGCTGTGAATGATCATGTCCAAAGCCACATTGATGCTAAAGAAGGAGGTGAAAATGGGACACTGATGGAGCAGATAGGTGGCGCAGGAGATAAAATGAATGTATCCAGCTTAAATGAGAGCTCATGTCAAAATCTTACAGGCCCACAGGCACAACTCAGCACCCCTGTCACAATAAATGTGGCCAGTTCTAGAAATGATCTCTCAAATGATTTGAGTTCTCATGAAATAGGAGATAAAAGTGGTTCAAACTCACACAAAGCTCAAAAAAAGCACAAAACTAGCAATAGTCATTCCAAGACAATAAAAAATCCCAGCATTTCTTTGGCTGCCTTCATAGCAGAGAGGCTGCTGAGAGACAACAGTGAACTAGATAAAGCAGCTGTTGGCTCAGCTAGTGCTGGTAAAGGAAACATCGCTTCTGATGCACCCAGTCATTCAAAACATACAACTATTTCAGGGCCCTCTAAATCTGAAACTTTGGAAGGTCTGGGCTTAGTTGATTACAGTTCCTCTGATGGGGAAGGTGATGATGGTAGAGCAGATCATAAAAGAGGATGTGTTGAAACCGTTAAGCCCTATCAGGATATTGGTGCAGTTACAGCTGTTTGTGAAAATAGTGAGGTTGGAGATGAGAGTGAAGACAATATTCTGCACGGTGAGGATTGTGACATGCACAAAGGACCTGTTGGTATCAGCCAGGATGAAACTAAAGAAAGAAAAATCTTGAAGCCTGTTTCATCTGATCAGACCATCATGCTAACACGTGCTCAATATAGCCACAGTGTCTTCTTTCCAGGTTCATCTACAGACTTGCATCATAAGTGGGAAGGCAGATCTGAAAAGCCGATATCTGTGGAAGAGGGAGGAGTGCTTGGATCAAAGATTGATGTTCCTTCGTCTATATTACAAACAGCTGTAAAATCTCAGTTAACCTGTCATGTTGAATGTGAGGACACAGGCATGGGAAATGAAAAAGAATATACAAAAGCTGGTCATACTATGTTGTCTGTGACAACTAAGACATCTGAATTTATGACACAGTCTGATGAAGATAGTGCCAATCTTACCAGAGGTGTCTTTGATACACCAGTTGAGAAGATAAGAAATGATTCTCGGCTTGATCGAGACAAACTGAATGAAGGAGATGCTGGAACAGAGAGTCAGAATAATTTGTTTTTGCACATTCCTATAGATAAGATTGCTGGCCATGAAACCTTTGGAAATTTGAGTAAAGATTGTGAAGGTGTGAATGTAAGTGAAAATGAAGGTTATCAAATAACAGCACGGCAGAGCAAAGAAGGGCATATAGAACATACATTTGATAACACCTGCAGTCATATTGAAAGTAAAGCTCACTTGGACAGTGTTGTTAGCTCTTCATCATCGTCGGCCAGTCTGTCATGTGAGCAGCCAAAATATTGTTCAGCAGTAGGCAGAAAGATTGGTGAAGAAAATGTGTCTGAACTTTCACAGCATATAAAAAGCCACGAACTGAAAGAGCATGACCTGTCTAAATATGAAGAGCAGAAATTGGATGTCTGTGTAGATAATAAAAGTCATGTGGCAGAAGCAGAGACTCACAGACTGGATAGTCAAGGTTCTCATAGCTTTATGCCAGCATTTGGAGAAACTGGACATGGAGATGACAAACCTGGAATGGGTTCATATGACTCCGATGAAGAGGAAGTCCGGCTGTTGTCACCAGAAGTTCAGAGTGCTCCAGAAGAGCAGGAACCAGAAGACTCTAATCAGCATGGCAAAGGCTTCACACTAGTTAAACAGAGTGATAGCTGCAACCAGTATGGTGACATTCACCTTCTCCCTGGAAATGGACCCTCCAGTCATAATGTTGATCATGCTGACCAAGATCAAGCTATGTCTAACACCTCATTTCCTTTCAGCTCAGATCATTTACATACAGCCTTGCCCAAGATAGATCCACATGATAAAAGTGAATCCATAGTATCTAGCCATAATATTGTAAGCAACTTTCAATCGTCACAGAGTACAAACCAAACGGCATTACTCAGTAATGATCTTGGAGTAGAAAATCGGACAACCTTACACAGTAGTGTTCATGATGATGAAAATGGATTTTCACTAACTCATGATAAGACTGATCAAAGTAATATTGTGGAACCTGATGTTGAAACCAGTGTTGAAATCAGATCATCGGCACTAACAGTATTGCCTCAAGAGAAGTCGGACAGTATGGGAGATGATAAAAGTGCCAATTTTGCAAATGAATCTGGAGACAGGTTGTCCCCAGGTAACTTTCAGAGTTATAGCTCATCTTGTGAAAATACAGAGACAGCAGACTTAGGTGATAGTGGACAGTTTCGAGCAAAGTCATCTTCGCAGATAGTGATTGGAAATGAAGGTATGCCATGCAAAATTAGTTCCAGTAACTTTGAAGCTCCAGAGGAAGTGGACTTGCACCATTTATCACCAGTAGACTGTTTTACAGTTAACAAGAGACTTGCTGTGTCTGACCAAGGACTTGCCAAAGATATTTGCCAATCTCTACACCAAGGTCATTCAGTTGGTGTTTCTAAAAATGATAGAGAAGCACGAGCAAGTAAATTATCAGAACCTGCAGGCAGCCACACCGACCACTCTAATATCAGCTGCATAGGTGATACACATGGAATTTCTCATGCCTCTGCTGCTAGTGGTGAAGATGTTGTTGAAACTTCGTCTAAGGAGAGTAAATCTGATGGGGTTTCAAAAGATACTGTGATCTTGGGGAATGAAATGAACAGAATTTCAGCTGAAGGTTTGACCTCTGACAAACTGGATGAAGCAACCGCTAAAGAGCAGACAGAATCTGACCAGAGTACTCAAAGCCAGATCTCAACAAATGAAATGAGTGTTGCTCAGCAAAATGAACAGATTGAAAGCCGTCCTCTCCAGGAAGAATATGATTCAGAGGAACAAAGTGGTATGGTGGCCGATGGGAAGGAGAAAGTTGACCAAGATGGATCTTCTGACCTAGCAAGCCAGGAACAGAAGCTTGCTGCCAACACTGTGGTTCAAGAGGTTGTCACCAATCACATTGACATGTATAATGATGTGACAACTGATCTTGCTGTTGATGCTGACTGTGGAAGAGACCATCCCATTCCCAATATACAGGAGTCTCAGAAGACTCACCATGATAACTTGGGTGATGTGCAGCATGCATCTAAAGAGAAGACAGATGACTTGGAGTTTGACAACACAAATGAAGTCAAAGAGGATGACAGTGCTGATGAAGGTGCAAAAGATCCAGACGATGGAGATGATTTAAGCGATTTTGATTTAGTGATTGAACAGGATACATCATGCAGAAATGTGTTATCTTTTTCTTCCCAACCGGAGAAGACAGAAGCCTCACCTCATCAGCCAAAGGCAGCCATATTATATGGCCCAAAGACAACCGCAGTCCATGCCCTCACTTCTACAAAAGCTGTAAAAGTTACATCAGATAAAAATATCTCATGTGAAGTTGTGAAATCAGAACTTTCTGCAGAGGTGTCGGATCCAAGTCCAGCCCCAAGGAAACCTCTTCGAGGTGCAAAGGCATTGAGGAAAGGCAGCCAGGAACAGTTTGTCTGGGATGTGGATGATGAGGATCCTAGCTTCTATAGAACAAAGACCATCACAGTCACACATCCATTGCCGATCACAGCAGTTCTTGCCACCATGAACACACAGTCAGCTGTGGAAAAAAAATCAGTAGAAGCTTTGAGACGAAAACAGAAAGCCTTGCGAGAGAAGTTGGAAACGCCACCTTTCACTGAGGATTGGGAGGACCATTCTGACAGTAGTAGGGGCAGCCCTGCTCAGCTTACTGCAGCTGCGCATGCATTCAAGAAGGAGAGTGTTGATGCTTGTAAATTAGAGCCAATCAAAAGTGAAGATGGAGCCAGGGAAAAAGCATGTAAAAGAACTGCACAAAGGAAAAGACCTTGGACTCCAGAAATCACACCAGCTAAAAAACCAGCTAAAGTTAGGCGAACATCTTCTGTGGAGAAACATGCCAACTCATCTAGCTTTGTTGGTGTTAGAGAGCCAAAAAAGGAGATTAAGCCCGAGGTGAAAAATGAAAAAGTAGCAGTGAACAGAAGTGGTTCCTCAGAGACAATGAAGGAGAGAGAAAATGATAACTCCATTGCCGTCGATGACGAAATTTCATTCAAGAAAGACTCTTTCACACCACCATTAAGCATTTTGGATTCTGTTCCCACAGCACAAGATCAGCATTCTCCTCTGAGCAATGTTGATGAATCAGAAGGCAAGGCTAAAAGGAGAAGAAGAGGACGTCCGCCTAAGAGCTTATTATCTGAGAGACAGCCTAAACTAGGTTTGAATGAAGTAGAGAAAAGGCTAAGTCCACAAATAAATAGTGAGGAGGTCATCCCAAAGAATTCACCGGAGCTACGCTCACGACACAGCTCTGTTGAGTCCAACAAGTCAGACAAGTCTGTGTCCTCAAAACGACAATCTGATAGTAGTCCACAAATTACAGTAGCAAAAAGACCTAGAAAGAGTGAAGATCCCTTAACACCCAGACTGAGGAAGGCAGGACTTATCAAGATAATTAAGGACACAAATAGTACACCAGCATCCACAGGGCTGGATTCCACTGCTCCCATGACTAGGTCCTCAGAAGCGGCCATCAAGGCCTTCAATCAGAAAAGTTTACGAAATAGGGGAGTCAATCCTGTAACTTCCACACAGTCAAGTCCATCAACTCCCAAAGCAGTGCCTGTAAATGTCAGTCCAAAAACCAATTCTGAAGGAAGCCCCAAACTTAAACATCCAGCTGTTACTGCGCTCAGGTCTCCCTCTCTATCCTCTCATTCATTCAAACATTCTGCTAGTCCTGACATCAAAACAACATCAAATCCAGGCTCTAAAACTAAAACTGAGTCAAGTTCAAAAACCGCCACACAGAAAACCAATGACAGTCCAAATGCAACTGCGGCAGTGGTCAGGCGTAGAGCGCCCCCACCTCCACCATCCTCCAGGGTCCGCCGGACAAAACCACCTCTGACCCCTAAACCCATGAAAGGACAGCTCCCAGCCAGCACTACTGTTTTTCGGGTGGACCCTTTAGCCACGACCTCCATAACAAGAGGAGCATCAAAGCCAACAGAAAGTGTATCTTCAAAAGGCGACCGTACAGTACACACAGCCTTACCACCTGGCACAACGTCTGTCAAACCAAAAAATGATAGCCCAGGGAAGGCAAGGTGGAAAATCAACAAGGAAACCAAGCTAGTTAGAAGCAGGAAACAGCAACAGAAAGGTTCAATAACTTTTAAACGCACATAACGTTTACACATTATACAGAAACTCATGTTAGTAATTATGGCTCCGAATCAGCATATGAGGAACATATTTTTTGTGGGCATGGTGTCAGCCAAACATGGGAGAGAAAACAGAGCTATTATCTCTGGCACAGACAGTCTGAGTTACATGGCAGACTTTACATAAGACATGCAAACTGATTTTTATGTTTTATTGTTTCTGTCTCAAGTATATGTATGATAGCACTAGTGATGAAAATTTTTAGCGCAAGCTTTGAGATAATTGATAAAGTACTGCCCCCAAAACTGGCTGTAAGTGCTGTCAAAAAAGCTTGATATGACTGAGTAAATTAGATTCATGGGGCATTGATTTCATAGATGAAAATCATGGCTGTTTATTACATTTATTGAATTTCCTGAAAATTTTATTTGTATATCTATGAAATTGCTTTGATCATATCTACGGCAGGTCTGGTGTTTACACAGTACAATTCTGATATAACACAAAATCCTCCTTGATGGTGGTTTCAGTATTTTGTTTTGTGTATTGGGGATGTGCCATATTAAATTCAGTGTTACTGAAGAGTTAGTGTAAGATATTCTAGTAAATTTTCGTTTATTGAGCAATTGAATGAGCAGATATGGGATCAACCATATCATCTCACAAATATGCAACTTTTAAAAGGTGCAAGTTTCAGGCCAGAATGTTAAGGAGATAGAATGTCCGGAATGTATATAGTACACTGGGAATTAGAATGGAATCGGACAAATTGTAACAAGAGGGATAAATTGATGCAGGCTTAAGAAAGTTCATGTCAAATGCTGGTGAAATCTGGAAGAATGAATAAGACTTCCATGGGGATCAGAGAGTTGAACTGTTGTGTGTGACCTGAAAGTGAAAAGCGCGCAGTTGCATGTCATGTTGGTATTTTTAGCTTTGAAGGTGACATTGATAATCATGTCAGAATGAATGTAGATTGGCTTCTTTAGCTCGACTAGCACTCTTTTAATGAGCACAATGATTCTGTCAGAAGAAATCTCAACTGGTGTGACATTACTTAAGTGGAGTTTCTCCTTCAGATGGGCAGCCTTAGCAAGATGTATTGCTGGTCAGTTGTGCTGAGTTGTGAAAGACATTGATGTTGTCAGTACAAGATGAGTGTTACCAGAACAACTTAAATGTTGCCACTTTCCTTAACTTGCAAGATGTTCAATCTGTAAGTGATAAGATAACTTTGCTCATGTCACTGCCAAATTTTTCCCCATATCTTGTGATTGCATTTGAGTTGATTATATATTTACGTAAATAATCTCTGTTCATGTCTTTACAATTTTCATGTTAGCTTTCATGATTGTATGATTTGAAGTTGTGTAATTGTGAGGCTTAAGTTGCAGGTTTGAAAGGGAAAATAGGATTTGTACGACAGTGCAAAATGTTGTTCACCCACTAAGTTGCAGTGCCCCGTCTTTGTTTCAGACACGTTACATAAAGTCGGAATCTATCTGAAACTTTGACCAGTAGATGGAGGTCATGCATTTTAGTTGAAAGTTTTGCATCGTCTCTGGAAGGAATAGAGAAAGATCTGTAGTTGGTAGCTCATTTAATTATTTCAGAATTCTTTGACTGAACAAGATTTTATTACCCTCTTCCTTCAGTTGTTGTGATGTCATTTTGCTAGTCGTTACATTGCTGTTAAAGTGATAGGAATACATGTACTTAGACATCTGATGGTTTTGAATGTGAACTTTTTGCGTTGAATGGTTCAGATGTAAAGAATCTTGGATGATTTGCATTGGAATTGAGTGCCTTTTGCGTTGTTGTGAATTTCTTTGTCTGCTAGTTCTAAATTGGATTGTGAACGTGTGAATCAGCTGTTTACTTTGATTTTATTTACACTGAAAGCTTAACATCAAAACATTATATGGAAAATTATACTTTTCGTTTTTTGTCTCGATGATGGCCATAATTTTGTGCATGTCAAGTAATGTGTAAGCATTTTTTTCATTTTCTAATAAAATGTTGATTATGACTATGCTTAAATGCATGGCTTGAGTCTTTCTTAGAGTGCTCGAGTGGTGTAAAGGCTTCTCTCAAAAGATCATAATTATGCTTTGTTATAGTAAGGACCTGTCTTGGTATCTTAAATTTTGCCATAAACCTCTAGGGATAAACAAGCACAGTAGGTATTAGAAGTCATTCTAGTCTACGGTCGAAGTTAGTCCAGTGGCATTTGTGACAGTTCTTCAGATGTCGGAACAATCCATCTCAGTTCATTGGATTGAGGTGTGAACCCAAAGAATTCAACATTGCACGACACACCAACTTATAATATATGAAGACCTCTGTCCCTTTGTATTTTCACATGGACAAGATGTAATCAGGTTGGTCTTATTGAAAAGTGAGGACATTAAAAAACTATTCCCTTAAAAGTGACATGACATGTCAGGGAAGAGTCATGCTGTAAGAACATGGTTCAAATCAACACCATTACTAAAGGGGCTCTATAGCTCTCACATTGCAGATTAATAAATGGTTATACATGTATTGCATTACTGTGTTGCTGAACATCCTTGGTTAAATAAAAAAAAGGTAAAGGGTATCTGAACTAAGACAAATACAGTGAAACTCGAATGTAACGAGCACGGATAAAATGAGTTCTCGCATGTACCAAGCAAAATGAAAATCCCCCGGGTTTTTTTTCCTTCTTTGTAATAGTAAACTTGCCTTTCATATAATGAGCACAGAATCCGCTAGACACGGCCCTAACGAGGTAACCGACCTGCAATTAAGCCCTCGCAACCCTTTCGTCCACAATAAAAACTTTCAGCGGCGAGGAACTCAAACGTTTAGGCTACGTAACAACTGCCAACAATAGGCAAGTCTCGCTGTCTCGCCTATGTAATTTACTGGTAGGATTACCGGTACAAACTATTTGCGCAGTAGGCCAAGAGCGGGGTAGGGAAGGATGCGGTGGAGATGTGACCATGCGACGGGAGGAAGATGGGATTGATATGCTCGGCTAATGATTGGCCAAGCCTGTTGTTTAGACCAATCATTGCGCTAGGCAATTTTAATTTCAATCATAACAATCACAGAAACAGTGATTACGATCGGTCAGTCATTCGTTTCTCGACTCTCAACATTTGCATTGCTTTGTTTACACCTGTCAATGATGGAATCAAAGAAGAGAAAATGTCTGTCCTTCCAAACAATTCGAAGAAGTCGAGAGAAAGCAGAAAGAGCAAGGCAGAAATTTGTCGTGAAAACAGCATCGCAACAAGCACACTTTTAAAGGGTCTCCACATAGACTTACACTGCTCACTCAGCTCGCGACGTCTCCTGCCACTATTAAAACATGGCGGTACCTGGCCACGCCGCGGGGCCCCCAGGTTTGTGGCATGCGGGCATGTTTACCTGGGTGACCCCTGGGTAGGCAAGGCGCTTCCGCTCTACCCACAGCGAGCAGTCTAGCCATGTTAGATCTAGTATATGGGTGTCCCTGACACTACTGACAGTTTTTACATGGTTTTCAGTGGACCATGTGTGTAACGAGCCATCGGTTCTAACAAGCACCGACAGTCGGTCCCGACGACCTCGTTATATCCGAGTTTCACTGTATATGTATTTACAGACAGAACATCATAAGTAGGGGCTAGCTCTCCTCTATTAGTGCATCTGGTGCTAGTATCATTCATATGGGAAGTATCTATTCATTAGGGAATAGCTGTTTTGAGTCTCCATGGAAATAAGTTCTATCCTTNCGGGGCCCCCAGATTTATGGCAAACTTGTGGCATGCTGGCATGTTTACCTGGGTGACCCCTGGGTAGACAAGGCGCTTCCGCTCTACCCGCAGCGAGCAGTCTAGCCATGTTAGATCTAGTATATGGGTCTCCCTGACACTACTGACAGTTTTTACATGATTTTCAGTGGACCATGCGTGTAACGAGCCATCGGTTCTAACAAGCACCGACGGTCGGTCCCGACGACCTCGTTATATCCGAGTTTCACTATACATGTATTTACAGACAGAACATCATAAGTAGGGGCTAGCTCTCCTCTATTAGTGCATCTGGTGCTAGTATCATTCATATGGGAAGTATCTATTCATTAGGGAATAGCTGTTTTGAGTCTCCATGGAAATAAGTTCTATCCTTCTTACAATAGCACTTAGCAGCATGTTCAGTCATTGAGAAGTTATATCAGTGCTATACAATATGGTTATGAATTTCCTGAAACCCCAAGCATTCACCACAAATCTTTGTGACTAAAGAACAACCCTGAATTACCATTAATGTTTTCAAAACAGATTTATTTAAAACATAATTGTACACATCCTTGTACACAAGACAAAAATGGTAAGACATCAACAGAAATGCGATGCATGATTATGGTATCTGTATGAATAATGGTTCCAATATCCATGCAAGCACTCCCTCACAAAACTCCTATAAAAACATTGAAATATTGTGAAGTTAAGGGTGGTAGTTAAGTTCTTACACACAAACTAAGAACACAAATTTAAAGCAAAATCATGTATAAATATGCCATACTTTTATAAACCTAATGCATGATTGGTACACATTCTCTCCACCAGGTGCGCCTCCTGGGAGTGATATTGTGAATGCTTGAACTAGGGACTTTTTAAGCTTCAAATTCAGATTTGGCATGGTCAAATTGGGGGAAAAGTGTGAAATTTTTTTTGGGTTTTCTAAATGGTTGCCATGGCAACGCCGCCATCTTGAATTTTGTGTCTAAAATTAGCTATTTTCAAAAGCCTAAGGCTCCTAGAGTATTGAATGTAATCATTTCAAATTTTGTAAACTTGTATAGTAGCTCTACAAAAAAGATAAAATGCATTTGTTTTTTGTTTATTTTTCATACAATGTCTGTCACAAATTTTTAAAATAATGTGTGTTGATGGATGTGTATTTTTCTCAATTTTCCACCCAACATTCAACTTCGTTTCAAAAATGTGACCAAAATCAAGAAAAATGGATGCATTTTATCAAAATCTATGTTGTGGGGAATATATATGTCGAATCTGAAGTCAATCGCTTTGGAAATAAGAAAGCCTTAGGGAAAAGAGTGGGAAAAAAGAACATTTTGAGAAAATCGCAATTGAAGTTTTGATAGCGGGTTTATACAAGGCTAAGATGACCATCTAGAGGTGCCCTTTCAGGGCATAAAACGGATGTTTCTGGCCTCAAAGGTTAATTTCTCATAGCAGAAGAGGTCAAAGTGTCTAAAAATACCAAAACCCCAATTTCGATATTTTANCCTTTTAAGTGACCTTAATAGCAGTTTCATCAGCTCTCACAAAAGATAAAATTCCAGACATTGGTACATACTTCACAATCTCCTGCCCAAGTAACCAACAGCTGTGTCTACGAGTACATTAAAAATATGAATCATCCTTTCTGAACTTGCAGTAGTGCATAAATTACAACATGGCAAAGCCTGCAGCATACAGTAGGATGACACTGGCAGTGACCCAAACACAAGTAGGTCCAAGGATGAAAACCAGATCTGCCTCTGGCAAGTCTTCCAGACAAGCAAATTCAAGAGGTGTGTAAGATCCTCCACTCCGCCAAATTTGCTCCACAATTGACATTCAAATGTCTCTAATGAATGATAATGTTAAGATTCTCAAGTAAAAGGCATGCAAAATAACTGGTGTAGAGATTTTGTGCTTGAAAAATTATTTAGAATGATTAAGAGTAAGAGAGTGGACTGTGAAAAATGTAAATGCTTGCTACCAGTTGTGTGCAAAGACCTTGGAGATAGGAGGATGGACAAATCAGATTTTTACCCAGGTCCTTACTTCATCAATAAGCCTCAACACCACATGGAAACATCACATAAGCCTGCTCCGATTCTTGGTTCAGTAACACTAACAGATTGCTCACATGGGCTGAACCAACTGCTGCAAAGAAATTACCATGTTTGGAAAAACTACTGTACTCACATGAAGTGTAGACAAACACAGAGAACCAAACGTCAAACGCTCAACACACAATGCCTCATACATGGCATACAACAGGCTAAAAGCAATCTCAACATTTTGCACATATAGGAAAAGACAAGTTAACAGACAACACAGGTATTCTTCTAAGATAACATTTAAGAATGTTTAGTATTCACTGAACTCTAAACATAAACAAGAAGTATCTAAACTGCCGAAGCGGCCAAAATATCTAAAGAGATGCCCTCAAAGCTTCCATTTTTTGGTAAGTATCCTCACACTTGGATGTTGTGGCAGATTCTGAAGCCAGGTACTGGGCACGTGCTAGTTTGCCTGCCACCAGCTTTTCAGCTGAGACAATGGCCAAACCTATCTGCTCCTTGTACTGGGTATCAAGGCGCTGAAGTTCAGCAACCTGGAAAGAAATTACACAATTCATGAATGACAAATGATATTAGCTACATTTATAAATATAAATTGGATATTACATACTTCATTGTGTGAAAATAAAGCTTATGTATAATCATTGTATGTGCATGCCAACTGAAATGTTGAGCATGCACATACAATGTTGTGTATTAGTGAGCACCCAAATAATGTGTGAGACAATTCCTGCGCCCTTTGAAAGTAGTAAGAATGAATAATAAATTGGTAATTTGCATCTCTAAAAATGCACACGGTTCGTCCATTGTACAAGGCATCTAAGAAAATCCTGCAAAAATATAGGGTTAGGTTCAAATAACTGTCAGAACAGTTCTACACCATTAGGGCAGTTAGCAAATCCTCACTGTGACTGAGTGGTATCCCATAAATTATGATGAAAACATTTGCCGCGTGGCAAATGTTTTCATCATAATTTATGGGATACCACTAACAAAAATGCACTGTTAAGGGGAAACAAATTTCATGATTGCTAACTGCTCAAGGCCTTTACAATGGAAAGAGTAGGCAAGAAAAACTCAGCAGAGTGGATTTAAACACTGAAGTCAGTCCTCTGAAGCCAGTCCAGATTTCTATGGCATGCTGCTCACTGTTCATGTCAGAGCAATTAGGATAACTGGCTGAAAACTCTGAATCTGTTTCACTTCATTCAGCTTGTCTCCAGTATTTCATGTAATTTCTCAGGCTCTTTTTACGTGCATCCTCTATCTGAAACTTATCAATGGGCTTTCAATCCTTTCGATACTGTCCACACTGCTGATACTTTCGATACTGAATCGAAATTCTTACAGACTGAAACACTATCGCAGTATGGATACTCAGAAGCAATACTGCCTACCACTACTAACAATGACCAAATCCAATACTCAAATGCAAAAAAAGTATAGGGTGCCTTAATGTTCTTCTTTGCAGACATACCTTCTCAGCTGCCTCAGATCCTTCAGCCTTGAGCTGAGCCTGTAGATTCTGAATCTGCTGAGTCAACTGTTTGTAGTCAGCATCGATCTTCTTACGACTTGCCACGAAAGCCACATTGTCCTTACTAGTCTTGAATTTGTTGATGGCATCATCATAGCTCTGGTACAGGGCACTGCGACGGTCATGGGCACTCTGTACTTCATCTAGCAAACTTGAGACTCTCATGCGGCTTTCTTTAGCCTCGTCCTGAGACAAAAAGTAATGAGAAATAGAAATGCAGAAATATTCTTAGGTCTTTGTGATATCATGAACAGTAAACATATAAGTAAAGAAACAGGCTGACAAATAAACTGGGAAGTCTACAGTAAATAATTTCAAGCAGCAGTTTGTTTGGTCCTTTCCAGTTTGATGTTCTGAGTACAAAGTGAGGACATAACTAACTTTCCTATCAAACCAAAAACTTAGGCGATACAAAATTAACCAACTGATTTAATATTTAATCCTATTCATTGTGTATAACAGTTGAAATACACATGCACAAGTTCTGGACATCTAAGTTCTCCTTTCCAAATGTCACAGTGATCAATCATGACGGTCAATGGTCATGCACAGTGAGCAAGAGGTGCCAGATATGATCATGCAGACACATACATATTTCAGTAAGATGTCCCTCACTGACATTTGCAAAACCTGAAATTTGCCATTACAAGCACAACCAAAGAGCATCAAAGAAATAAGATTGTGTTAGCTTGTGAAATGGAGGCCATGAGATCAGTATTGCACTTGCTTCCACCATTTATATGTTAGTGTGAATCAAAAACAAATTCATGTCACCTGATTGTGGAACTAATTCTTTACTGCTAATCCAAAAATGAGGCACATTCCAAAAAGCAGCATGGAGGGATGCATATTTCCATCTTTTTCTTGCTTTCAGCATAAGGATGGCAAAATTAAACCATCTATGAATACCACAGGAAATGCCAAACTGCTATCTGACAACAGTGACCAGTGTCAACACAACTAACCTTTAAAACAAAACACAAGATCACCACACCCTAAACTGAATACAGCAGAAACATAATTACCTTTGTAATAGCAAAGTCCAGGCGAACATAGATGATGACAGCCAGAAACAAGAGATAGAAGGCCCCAACAACTAAGAGTGGTTCTTGCAACAGTCGAAGCTTCTGGAATGTGTAGTGCAGCTGGTGAAAAAAATAAATGGTACCAATATTATCATTTTCCAATGACAAAATAATCACGTCTTCTGTAAAGTTAAAAGCAGTAAACATGTACTTTCTACACCTTTTATTAACCAAGAGAGTAATAAATGCACATGCACTTAAAAGACAACTCTGCCATTTGTTCCTTGAGAACAAGATTGCATCATGCAACTGAGTGGTTTTTCAATACTGGTGAGAACTGCAAGCGCTCTTCTTTAGAGATTAAAAATATTACAATACATGTAATAAGACTTTCAACCAATGTACGTTATTAGTATCTTTAGTTAGTAAAGAAACAGCATGAGCAAGAACAATGACATTGAGCAGCCAGTTTGGAGCCAGAATTTCTCACGAACCTCAGAGGTTGCTGCTGTTTCCTTTGTGGAACCATAAATGGCAATGGTTAAGCTAGGTATCAGCTAAGTTTCAGCATTTTTAAAGCATTTTTAAGTTTAGTCACCAATTCCACAAAGTTCTCACCAGTACTGAAGAAGGACTCAGTTTCATTCTACTGCTTATATGCCAGAAGCTGGTTATGCAACCTTGTACAACTCTGCAAGCTGCTATTTATAACATGGAAGAGAAATATCATAGATTTTCACTGTGAAGACAAACCATGAATACATCTGCATACAAAGCTGATATTTGAGCAACTATAGAGCCATAAAATGCTGAATACAGGGATGTAAATGGCCAAGAGCAAAAAATCAGGAAAACCTAATGTCTTGGACACAAGGCCACTTCTCTTTAGGGGCTGTTTCAAAGTTGGCCTTCCTTTTTGCAGGGGGGTCCTGTGAGTGATACATGTTCTTGGTTCTTGGAAGGCACACTTTTGTAGTGGGAAGGAACCAGGGACAGTTCATGCACAGATTCTTTAAGTTTGGGCACAGCTGGCTTTTTATGTTTCTTCGCACTTTTCATTCTGGTGGCAGCAGTCTGCATGTAGTAAATGAGGGAGGGATCAACTGGAGACTTCACAGTGCTTCTGTGAACTGTGATAAAACTGCACTGAGGTCTTGCCAGCATTGAGATAAATGTACTTCTGCTTCTGGATAGCTTCATAAGTGCTGATGAGCATTCTGTTCATGGTTCACGAAAGTTAGGATGAAAACTGCCACAACTAAATCCAAATCTCTTGAAAAGACGTCACTTGATCTACTGACAAGCCTAGGGCCTTGTGCAAAGCCACGCTACTTTAACGAGACAGACAGTGACAGTCTGGAGCCTTCATAAGTTTGCATCAGTGTACCAGGGTGACGACCACAACGCAGCCAAATCAATTTGAAATCTTGCCAGGGCAAATCAAGTTAGTCTGTATGTTAAAATGATCATTCCGGCATACTAGACTAGATCTACATGTATATATGCCAAACACAGGCCAACATTAGTCCAATCGTCCAGCCTGGCAACAAGCAAGCAATTTCCGGCCAGCTCTAAACGGTAACTTCGTAGTTAAAAACGTTCGCAATCAAGCGAGAAAAATAATTATTATTTCCGGTGCTCGACAACTTTCTCGGCGCGGCCGGCCGAGCCAGGAAAGGCCCGTTGGCTGGAAAATCCGGCCAAAACCGAAAGATTTACATCCCTGTGAATAAGAAGCTATATAGTGTGGTCATAGGGATATGGCATCATTATTAAAAGGATGCCTTTAAATGAATGACTGAGTATATCGGTGCCCGTATCATGGTAATGATGATTTCCATCATTAGGATAAGAAAGGCTTACCAGTTCTATCTTTTTCTGACAACGAGACTACATAAAAGCAGCTAAGCATTTTTGAGAACAAAGAGATTTAGGGCCTATCTTCATATCATATTTTGACTTGAGCCATTTCTCTCCCAAGATACACTAATCCTAAAAAAGTTCAAAACTGTAACTGAAATTTTATGATCAGGAGCAATGGTTCAATTAATCCGACCATACTCAGTTCATGTTATTCATAACATTGCACCCATGTAGTACCTCAAAGTCCTGAATGTGCTGCTCCACCAGATCCCTCTTGTTGAGGACCACAACAGGTCTACCCAAGGTGTCCAAATAGGTGTAATGTACCTCATCTCCCTTCCTCTCTAGACCAAAGGGCTTTTTCAGCTCAATGTTTCTGCACGTTAGAAGACAAACCAGTAAGTGGACGATGAAAAGTATTCCCCAATTAATGGATGCTATCAAATTTTCAACTATAGACAAACTGAATGGAGTATTCCATGGGTGGCACTGAAAAATTTTAAAACAGTGAATTCTGTGTGGTGTCCATTATTATGCTTGATCGATGATTAATTTTAAATCACATTATCAGTTAACTAACAGTCTGCTGACATGTTTTATTAAATGAATCTTAGTGAATATTCCAAAGACCAGAACAAACGAAATATAATGTTGATAAAGCACTTCTTGTGCTTTCAAACTCAGAAAACAAACTCACTGATGAAGAATAATTAATGTACAGGCCCCTCTACCACTTACGAGGATCCTTCAGGCAGAATGATTTTCACCTGCATCTCATCAACTACCATGTCATCATAGATGTGATCAATAAAGCGCATCTTAAGAGCATAATGATCACCTGAAAGTACAATTCAAAAGCAGAATTAAGCACCTACTAAAGCTGGCAGCTATAATAGTGCTCATTTTTCATAGGAAAAAAGAACACCCTTTTCCATTTAATTCTTTATAAAACTAAGTTATAAGACAGATAATAATTTACAACACAGCAGTAATAAGCAGCCATTCATAAAGTATGAATGATGCTCATTGTGATGACCCCCCACCTCAATACAGACAACAGGTAACTCAACAGTTGAGAAGTCTGCACTTTGACATGGAAATATGCATCTTTTCCCTTACCATGTAGGACTTGAAGACTTGCATTATAATTAATTAATAATATTTAAATAACAAAAGACTAATCAACATCAAGAACAAAACTGTATGACAGAAGTTTCAAAGCTAAAGATCTAGAACCCTACCTTTGTAAAACAGGTACTCATAGCTGGGTACATTGTAACCCAGGAAGTATCTGGTCTTCCAGCCTCCAAACAAGGGAAATCTGGGCCGCAGCTCTACATCAACAGACTCATCCATCTCCCGCATGTTGGATGTTGAGATGTTACCAATCTCATCCCGGTAGTAAACATCACGGGCAGACGCAGGCAGAGATGTCTGAACAAAGTCAAGAATAGAAATAAAATATAGTATGTAGTCAGGCACTGATAACTTAAATTCTTCAGGACCACCTCATTTTGTTTAAGCTTGCCAAATTTCGAGGAATACATGAAGAGCTAGTTTAGATAAATAAATTCAATCTGAAGAGTTTGTTTGAGAAAAATGTGATTTTAACGTATCTGTGTTTAAGATATTTGTGCTCAAATATGGTATTTTTTAAACTTTAGTTCAATACAGGAACACATACAGGGGAATTTCAACAGACATTATTTGGATGGCATAAGGGTTGGAAGCCACTATACCAGCTTTAATTTTTTTTGTACTGCAATAATATACCATTCCTGTAAGCTATACACTGCTCATACTTCTGTCCTCAGATGAAAAGTCAGCTAAATGATTCAACTTTATTGTAAATATAGCTTTTTGGGATGCTTCCATGCCCTCACAATTTTCTCAGCCATAAAATAAATCCATTTTCAGATGGAGGAATTTGCTTATTTGCCAACCCCAATTTCTTGTTATTCTACGCTTTTGTTATGACCCCAGAGTGTTTTGATACTAGACTCTTAAATTATTTGTTGCGAATGGACAAAAAGACCAAAAAAATGCAGTCTCCCTCAGACTGACCTTCTTGGTTTAGCTATAAATAATGTACATAAACAAGGAAAAATATTAAAAAGTATGACACATAGCATGAATGACATTACACCAGAACCTCGACATTCGGCATGTTTTTGCTGAAAGCAAAGAGTAAACTTGTTATTGAGGTTTTCTTAGTATCAGAGTCCAACAGAATAATGAAAGGACAGAATAATTATAAAACTGTGCACATTTAATTCATACTTAATTACATAGTTCATAATTAATGAGTTCTTTATATCCAGGTTCCATGGTATGTAAATAAGAGAGTTCAAGTCTCACTTTAAAGCTCTTGATGGAAGCATAACCATCCTGCTGCCTCTGATAATCAAATCTTGAGAAAGGTCCTTTGAGGGCAGCTCCAGTATGTCTCATGTCTATATGCTCCTCCACAGCAATGTTACCCCAGTGAGACACTTCTATTATACGTTCCATCCATGTCACAGTGAGGAAAGGGCTGTTGTTTTCCTCGTGGACTTTCAATGGGGCCTGGACAGGTAAATAAAGCCATCAAATGTATATCAACTGCTAAGCAAACTATTTTAAAATAAATTACATTTCCTTGATGCACTTACATTTTGAAAAGATATTCACATACTCCCAGAATGTTAAAAATATACTTATCAACCATCTCCTTTCCACCTAATCATGTTTTTACAGAGCAGCAATGCTGAAAGACTGGTCAGGGCCCTACTTCAAGTATTCAAAATCTTAAGGTTTATATTTAATTTTAAATTCAAATACATCTCAGCTGCTGGTATACTACTAACCTTTAATACTATAAACCATGACAGCATAATACTATTTCCTATCAAAGATGATAAGAAACTGCATATATAGAATTCAAACAATTTTAACTTCTTAAAGCATTAATTTAATTATTTTTTTTTCCTTCTACAGGATTTATACCTGAGAAAATGGTGCCTTATCCTCATATGGTCCATAATTAATAGTTGTGTCACTCTGTGAGACGGGCTTGGTCTTGGTATAGGACTCCACATTAGAGTTGGTGGTGGTGATGACTGTCGTCTGACTGACAGTTGTGTAAGGTGAAAAGAAGTACAGGTTGGTCTCCAGCACCACCAGCTGCTTCTCAGCCTGAAATCCATAAGGGCAGTAAAATATTTCTATGCATCAAAGATACATATTTATAAGGAGCAAGTTTTCAAACTACTATATGTCAGAGCTACATGTTTCCAGATTTGATTTCCTGATACAGGCAACTGGTGTAACATATCACTATTAGATGATTATTTGCTCCACCAGCACCTGTAAATGTGACTGACACCTGCAATATTAGCACAGTTATTTTATTCTGTGCCACATGCATCTATAGATTCTTCAGGTTTCTCTTTACTTGGGCTTAAGTATCGGTCAACATCCCGATTCTAACTCAAAACAATGTGACAGATGGAACAGGCATATCTATCACAAAGCTGCACATTCTGAAATACTACGTTTAATACCAGCCAATAGCCACATCATGCTACCATGGTGGCAAAAAGAAAAATTATCATGCCATATATTTACATAGGAAATGCACACAGTAGAATGGCAACCCACAAGCAAAATTATCAAAAAAACTTTTTCGAAAGTGCACAATAGCTTAAGATGTGCAAAGCATCCAAAATGCTGAGCTTTCAGGAATTTCCTAATTATTGAGAAACTGCTGATCTTTTTGCTTCCTTCATCCTTCCCTTCACCGCTATGAACCACACCTGTGTTATTTCTGAGGGATAGGGCTGCAACACATGAGAGAAAACAGCCTCTACGTCCACAGCTACTGTCTTTCCACCATCTAGTGAAGATCGCAGATCAACCCGGAAAAATCTTGTATCACTGAAAATAACACAAGAACAGCAGATGTAACACTTACAAAATGCAAAAATATATTTTGAATTCGAGACAGCAGGGGGCAGTTGTAAACTCATCACTATTTCTCTTTTTTTTTTTACTGAGTCATGTCAATTTCATAAAGCACAAAACATAACCTGACAGACAAATATTACAACACTGAGGCAGTAAAGAGCTCCCATATCAATAATAATATGGTATTACTGAAAACAAGAACAAAAACAAAAAAAAACCCAGCAGATGTACCATTTACAAAATACACACCTACAAGAATATAAATACAAGATTACTGATTATACATTAAAGTCCATTCTGCCTATGAGCAACTCTCATTACACTTGAATCATGTTTTGTAATCACCTGTATAGCATGACCACTTGTTAAGGCAACCTGGGCTCATTTATATTTCCTATATTTTATGTCAACATCATGACCACATGTCTAACATGATTGCCTTTTCGTATGCTCCTAACATCATAAACAAAGATAAATTGTACAAAGCAACTGCCATATAATGAGTCGAGTCCCATAAGGGCTCGTCAAATGAGCCATGGCTGAACATTGGATTTAAAAAGTCTTTATAATACTACAATTCGATTTTTTGATATACCCAATGACACCACCAAGCCTGTGTCTGATATGCATTGACTTCAAAAGCAGTGGGGAAAGATTTCTTTTTAACTTAATCCAAATCATCCACCCACATAAGGAAACCAACTGTATAGGACAACCACTGTTGTGAGGTACACAGAATGGAAGTGATATACAGTAAGACCTCACAAATTCAAATTATAGGGAACTGGCTCAGAATTTGTGTGGAAAAACTGAAAACCAAATGCTGAGTTAGGAATTGGTGTTTTGCAAAAGCAGGAGAAGAAATGTGAGTATGTGAGATTCTACCACAATTTGAACAGCTGGACAACAGGTGTTTTTCTTATCTTAGCAAGCTATTTTTAGTATGAGATGTCAGGCTTAACCAAGACATGAGATATGATTAACTAAACTAAACTATATCAACTAAACTATGTCATCCCATTCATGTCTAGAAAACTGTCACCAAGACATGCTGCCACCAAGTTGTGAAGGGAAATTATCCATTCCAAAATCCAAGGCATTTTTACTGAAAACACACCAACACGCAACAGTAGACCAACAGACAACAGTTCGTAACTATTCACTATGCTAAAGCATACTGGAAATACCCAATTTTCATACACCCAAGAATGGTGCATTGAGGAGCATAAGCACACATGGATTACAGAGTCACTAGGCACCAGTGTATGCATAGGTAGCACAGCTGACTTCTAATTTTAAAAGATGTGAGGAGCTGACAAAATCTGGATCTAAAATATTGAATAATGCGTGGAACACACTTAAACCAAAAACGGCTAAACCAAAAACACAGCTGAATCCACATGGGTAGTCGAGTGTGTAATGCACAATACATGTTAGATAAATTAGGTGACTTGTTTTATTGCAAAGGATTTTACTTAAATTTTAAATCTAAAGGCAGTGAGGGGATGGTCTAATTTGTATGAGAATGAATGTCTGCTGTATGTGTGGTTCTATCTATGTGGCTTATAATTCACTTCAATAAAGAGATGTTCAATAAAATTCACACTACACAAACAAAACAAAAACAAAAGAAATTTACACTGGATTGGATTTTNATATATTAGCGGATTAATTGGGTTGTACACAATGAGTGATTTGCCCTTCAAATAGGTGTCACAAACCTTAAAACAATTAAGGGAAGTAACTCATTGATTTATCAGTGAAATTTAACAATATAGAGTTTGTTCCCCTCCTCTGACAACTTCCACCATACCCTATTTGGATAAACCAAAATATGCTTAAACCAAAATAATATGTCCAGTCCCGAAAATTTTGGTTTAACAGTGTTCCACTGTATTACTAAATGAGAAAGAAAATCCTCATCAGTAGTTTGTCTGATGGACTGATCCCAGCCTTCATAAAGATCAAAGCACTTACTACTCGACAGAGCATCACGATGAGTGTTTCAGTCTAACAATAGACAAGGATTCCCAAAACCTTCAAGGACTGCAAAAAAATGAGACAATACCTGTGGCCAGTAACACTGGTTTCTGTTATATCAAGTTTGTCATCCTTGTTGTCCTTTGTCTGGAAAAGAAATTAGAGGAAAAAAATGTTTAAAAATGGTGGATGTAATATTGTGTACAATTCACAATCAAAAGCATTCCTTTAAACAAGCCTTGCTATTACAAAATATGCAGGAACATTCATCAATGTTATACCAAAAAAAGCAGCCAATATCTGACTTGAAAAGACATAATTATACTGCATTTTTCTCACAACAGTCAGTGTCACAGGTACTGCTAAATCTAACTCTTTGTACCACCAAATCCATTAGGCACCATGGTGTTTATTGAAACACAAGCTTGTGACTGTGGTTACTCTCAAAAGAAATTTGCAATCCACACCAGCAGACAGCATGTTTACATGTTTTGCACAGCTCTGACATTGATTTTACTTCTCCTGATCTCCATGAGCATTAGGGTTGCTGATCCCTCTCAAGGGGGAATAGTGTTAGGAAAACCACATCTCCACGATTTTAAAGTTAAGATTAGGATTAGATCTAGATCTAGTAAAATGAGACACATTCAACTACTCTCCCAGTACTCCCACTAAGAGCAATCATTGCAACATTAAAACATCTGCCACCTGGGAATGGAAGGTGCTTTCAGCACTTCACTGTTTTTTTCGAATTTGGTTGATTTATGATAACAAATATATAAGCCTTCCGGTAAGCCTGGTGAATTTTACCCAAGCGCGAGAGAAGGATCCCTGGAAGCAATTGGTGAGGTCAGTAGGACAACAGAGCATTTGGTTGTGGTTTTATTCCAGCAGAGAGCAGTAACACTCCTTGCTGTGGTTTTTTTAATACCTTTGCAAATAAAGTTTATACTTTGATTGTAGTTTGCAGCTGTTAATCAATATGATTAGTAAAAATTTGCTCTCTGACAGTCTTTTGGATCTTTCTTAGGCCTATTTCACGATCATTCTATAGTTCACTGCTCATGTAATTGGGTCACACTGTGATATTTTCATGAATGGAGTAAGGATGAGTGACAAACATCTTTTGAGAATTCTCATTGATTGACTATCTGACATCGCCAGAAGGCGCAAAACTTGATCTGAATGGAATATGCATAATAATTAGGAAAGATTTCCGCATGCAACTCGACATACTAAAGAGGGATTATTTTGATGGGGTTGGTATAAAAAAAGTGGGGCATGTTTTTTTGTGGGGGAAATAAATAAAGAAAGAAAGGAAAATGGCAAGTAAGTTTGCTTCTTCAATACTGCGTGCTTGCGGGCTTTCATGTTATGACATATCATCATTATAACATAATGATACACATTTGAAATGGTCTGTAAATACCTTAAGAGAAAAACACCATACATAATATTAGTACATGCACAATGTGGATTAGAACCTGTGACCGCCAAATCCTCAGTCTGCGGTATAGCCGATATCACCAAATGACAAGTTGCAGGTGAGTGCAAATTTGGTGGTCATATACTAAAATTGAAAAACAGCGCCCTATTAATGAGTGCACATGCTTTGCTTCATGAATATAAATGTAAAAACAGGTATAAATCTTTGTAACAGTCAGGATTTTATATCCTAAAGTACTATCAGAGCGTATGTTATTTACATCTTGAATTCCCGTAACCTCTCGCAATAAGCGCGAGATATGCAAATTTTAAGGTAAAAAAATACAAAAGTTGGATCCTGGGTATATAAACAAAACAAAATACCATATTATCCAGGATTCCAAGCTATTTTCAAGGGAGCATGAGTCGAGGTGAGCGTAAAAAATAGGTTGGATCCATATAGGTACATATAGTGCCAGGGGGGCTCCCTGCAACCCCCCGCAAACAGCACAGTACTCCGTAAAAATATCTATCATTGTTCCGGCCAGGGAACAAGTGAAACTTTTGGGTCTTACCTCGTATTGAATGAGGTCGGCAAAATGGCGTCCCTGGAGGCCGCCGAATCACCAGTTCACCTAATCAAATTGGATTTATTATAAGGACGCGGTTATTCGTACAATTGTTTGAATAACTATAACTGGTTATTCGTACAATTGTTTGAATAACTGTAACTGGTTATTCGTACATTTGTTTGATTAACTATAACTGGTTAATAAAGGGAGAGGGTTATTCATACAATGGCCTTCTCTAACGGCAGCACCGATTCCATGACTTGTCTACGACTAAATGAATTGTATCATCGGTGCTGTCGTTAGAGATAGCCCGTACAATATTGTTTGAATTTAATAACTATAACGGGTTATTCGCACAATTGTTTGAATAACTGTAACTGGTTATTCGTACATTTGTTTGATTAACTACGACTGATTATTCGTACAATTGTTTGAATAACTATAGGTATGAAGATGCCAACAGCACCTGGCATTTTGATTTGCAATTTTAAATAGCTCCTATAAAATCAGAATAGAGTGGCCTGGCCTTGGTCTACCTTTCGAACTCCCGGGCAAAATTATCATCGAATTTCCAGGTTCGTCAAATTGCGCTGTTTAGAGAAAATAGTCGTGCGAATAAACAGCAATGGTTATTCCTACAATTGTGCAGCATTTGTACGTACAATATTGTTCGGATAACTAGTGTGAGTTATTAGTACAATTGTGCGGATAACCACTCCGTTATTATAAAGATTTTGAACCAAGCACATTTTTAGTTCAATTTTAGTAAATATTGATTTGGACACCAAACCTCTAGAAATATATTTTGCGTGTGTAGGTGTTTTAGTTAAAATTTGGCTGTGTTGCATGCGGAAATCTAGCCAATTAAGCGAAATATAAGATTACTTTTGGTACATTGAGCACATTGACTAGAGTCTATCCATACTGGACATACAGTCTACTTGATGAAACAGCCCAGAAATGGCCCGGGTAAATGGGCAGAAAGTGACCCCTCTATGGTCAAATGAAGTGTAGACAAACAAAAATGGCTGTTCCTTGTTTCAATTCATAGATAAATGAATGCTCTTTCATGCTGCATTAAAGGTTTGGCACAAATCGCAGTAATTTTATAGACTAACTCTAACTGCAAATCCTTACCTCCTCGTCTCACGACATCATGCATCCAGGATGTAATTAAGCAAATTAAAGCGGAAGGTCCATTTCGTCAGCACCATACATCATCTTAACTGTTTACTTCATGCAAAAACAGATTCAGCCAGTAATTTGCAAAAATGCACTTACCACAGCACTAATGAAGGACACATGATCCCTCATCGATGGGTCAATTGCAAAGAGAAAGGAGCGGACCGCTGACGTGCCCTTGTTTTCCAACGTTATTGATGTGACGGTCTTGACCAAGTGGGAGGAGATATCAAGTTTTCTCTCAACCTTTGAATTCACAATGTTTTTATCTATTGTGTCCTGACTCAGCTTGCAGAGCACAGACACAAAAATGTGCATAAGCAAAAGTGACAGCACCCTTGTCTTCATCTTGTCTAAATTTGCAACGGATCAGCACCGGCGAATCGTTTTCTTACACGAGCTGGTGCCGGAAGTTTAGCATGCCACTCGCCAAGTTGGCATGAGCAATTTAAAAAGTTTGAATGGCAACTTTTTATGAAAACCGTAGGCCTAGTGGTCAATAGGCCTAACGGTAGTTTCACGTTGACCCTTAGGCCTAGGGATGGAGGCCGAAGAGTTGGGGAAAGTGGTCATCATGGCATATGTTCAGAGCAAAAATCATTTGCTGTTGCCTTGTCTGCTATTGACAGTGATACACACATAATATTATAATAACTAGACTAGGTCAATTTCACACCCATTCTCTTTATTTCTCTGTCCCTCTCTTTCGTATTATTTCATCTCTTTATCAACATTAAACTGTGATTGCCTCACAAAGTCACACCTATTGAGCTTGTGTATCTTCTTGAGGCTATGAAGAAGCAGCGGAGCTACACTCATTGTTTTGTTGCGTTTTGTGTCGGAAAAAAGGAAATAGTCCGACTTTCCAATTAAAATGGCGGGAGCTGAGGGAGATAGAAACCGTTCGTTGAAGGAAATTATTTATGACAGCTTGAATGCCATACTGTCCCCAGACCTGTTAACTCGATCAGGGGGAGAGGATCAGATCAAGGCTTTGGAAGTTACGGAAGGTCACTGTTGTTTTAGACACCTCGTCCTTTTTTTTCCCTGATTGATCGATCGCATGCATGTTAAAAGTTAATCACTTCCTTTAGATTAGAAACGTGGTCTGGACTGATTTGTCATGCCGATTAATCTAGACTAAGTCTAATGCTGCTTGGCTTAGACTAGTTTATAATGTGAAGGAAATAGATCCAATCATCGTGCCCACCGATTCAGTTTCACAAAGAAAGAGCATCAATTTGGTATCACAAACATAAAACTAACATAGACTCATAGACGAGACTATATTCATTTTGTATTTTATGATGCAACAAGTGGCTGGGGTTTGGCCCAAGTTGTAAGTTTGTATCAAGAATTATTCCTCTTATCTGAGCAACAGAGGCATTTCATATCGTCGCTTTCATGACGAAACAGCTTATCGCCGAAACCCTACTTTCGAGCTAGAGCGCTTTAAAGTTTTTTCCGAGTCGCATGTTGGCTTTAACTCGCCATAACTTTAAACAGCGCAATACAATGGTCAAGAAACGTACATTGAAATAAAGCTTATTCTCTTATATTTTAAATGAAGCAAAGTTTGACTAATAATATTTCTTCAGTTTTTCACAAATGTTGTTTGTAAGGTCTTCCCCCCCAAAAAGCCAGTTCATCATGAAACAAGCTCATCGGACATGGGCAGTTAGGACATATCGCCTGGGGTTAAGCTGCTTCGTCAAAAAGAAAACATGGTCAGGTTTAGTGATGGGACGTTCTTGCGTGGTTGGGGAATAGAAACACAGCATTGGTATTTCGGAGAAGAAAAGAGTTTGAACTTTTTTATCGGTCCATAAATCATTATGTGGGTGTAAGTAAAACAAAACTAAAACAGAGTATGTATTATTATTAGAGTGAAAGAAACGTTTATTTATTACTGCTTTTAATTTCCAGGTCTTTTATTTCAAAATTGCGTACAAGTTTCACACTAACTTTGAGGAATGCTTCTCTCTTTCTTTATCTCTCTCTTTCTTTGTCTCTCTCTTTATATCTCTCTCTTTATCCCTCTCTTTCTTTATCTCTCTCTTTATCTCTCTCTTTCTTTTTCTCTTTCTTTCTTTATCTCTCTCTTTTTATCTCTCTCTTTCTTTATCTCTCTCTTTCTTTATCTCTCTCTTTCTTTATCTCTCTCTTTCCTTATCTCTTTCTTTATCTCTCTCTTTCTTTATCTCTCTCTCTTTCTTTATCTATCTCTTTCTTACTATTTCTCTCTTTCTTTCTATCTCTATTTATCTATCCATCCATCTATCTGTCTATCTATCACTTTCTTTTTCTATCTGTTTCTCCGTGTCTCTCTTTGTTTCTCTTTCTCTTTCTCTCTCTCTCGCTCACTCTCTCTCACTATCTGTGTAATTATGAGTGGCATACTGTTTGCAATCTATGCAGATAAGCAGATAAAAATAAAATTGTAAGAATACAAGTTGTGTTCCATATAATTAAACTTCCCTTATCCATATAACATAGCAATAAACCTGAGGACATTGATTTAACATCTATACACAGTAAAAGCTTTATTAAAGAAATCTGTAACCTGAATCAAATTATGTTATTGCCTTTGCTACACANTCTCTCTCTCTCTCTCTCTCTCTCTCTTTCTCTCTCTCAATCCTTCGCCATCCTACTGGAGTATCGGATGTCTGATCTTCTACACAGAAGCTCCATTGACCACTAAAACTGTCTACTGAGGCAAATTTCTATAGAAGGGTTTGTGTAGGGATGACAAATTCACAGGGATGGTACCTTGACACAGGGACATCAGACTTTCAAATTTGCCAGCTGAGTTTTGGTTGTTCCTTATATTATAAGTTCCCGCTTTTCCAAACTGATTTTTGGTTGGCCTCCTGTTAATGATCAGGGAATCACATGCAGGTACAAGATGTGAGTATTCTAAATAAAAATTTTGTCGGGTTGAGATTTCATTACTTCAATGTGCATGATATCTGTCCACTTTATACAGTTACTTTTGTCATCAGTTCTGACAGGCGAAATTCCTGACGTGGTTGACAAAGCCTATTATAGGACAAGACGGTTCGTCAAACATTGACTGATCGACTCCGATCTGTGACGAACCGGCCTCTTGCGCTAAGCCAGTTCGTCATGAAACAAAAGTAGCTAAACCCGAGATAAGCCATTATGGTCCGTTGCGTTTTTACAATAACTAACACGAGTTTCACAACATCGTTTATTGGGTAGATAGATATAGAAATGCTGGTAAAAAAATGAAAATGCTATTTTTAGCGATAAGCCGGTTCGTCATGAAAGCGACGATATGGCCATTATGGGAAATATATGTGATATCATTTAAGCTCCAGCACCTTCAGACTCTTTCTTATCACTGAATTATCAGACCATGTTATTAATTAGGTTTAGCTTTAAAAAAGATTCTGGTCAACTAGATTAAAAATGAAGTTTGACAGTTTAACCTAACTTGTAAGCTGCAAGATAAATTATTCTGCATTTTTATTGCCTCAACAAAGACAACATGATTTTTTTTTAACCCATCTGCTGCTTACTGTGGATTTAATTTAAAAGAAATGTATCAACTTGTTATCACCCAGTTACAGAGCACTGGTAAGATAGCTTGGCCATGCATCCTGACTGTATTTGACATATTTAAACTTATGGCTCCCTCTTTGCATGTAACCATGTGGGTTGTCTAGTGCAGGCAAAAGCATTATGTACATCATGTTTACAGATACTTGAAAGCCTTATTTTATTTGAATGGTACTGAAACAATTGGGTTTTTGTTTAATATGGTCTGGAGGATCTTTCAGTTTTGCTTTAAATAACATGCAGTAACATTTTAACAGTGTGAGTAAGGTTAGGAAAGGAAGTTTCTTTCTAGATAAAGATTATGTCTAAGAAATGTGCCAGATTGCTTTTTCATCCCTAACAAGAACAAGACTAGAGTCTTTGGGTCTTGTCCCGAACTTAAGTTTTAAAAGCACACTTTACAATCTCAGTCTGTTTGTCTAGATGCAGAACTTCAGCTGTGAGACATGAATAAGCTTTATTTTTTTTTAAGTGATGAAGTGCCTTCCCTGACCTTGTAAAAAAAAATTACTTATTGTTAGCTAATACATTCTGCTCTTTTCCTTCCCACAAACAGAGTTTGGTGTATATCTTGCTGAAATTACAGTTGATACTCAAGGACCTTTGGCAATCAGACAGCTCGCCTCAGTTCTGCTCAAGCAGTATGTGCAGTGTCACTGGTCACAGCAGTCTGAAAAGTTCATCCCGCCAGAAACCACTGCTGCGGTATGGCTTCAAGGCATTAAAAAATGTGTGGTCTCTCTTTAATTCACAGTATCATAAACATATAGGATATTTTAGGTGACAGGTCTTATCCTTTTTCAGTGTTTTTTGTCCAAAAAGTGCAGTCCCATGATTTGTCCACTTAAAATCTTAAATATAATCAAATATTCCCCCCACGATATAAAATGTTGGTCAATCTCGCTTTTTCCTGCACTCCAAAGTTTGCTTTATTTAAGAAAAGCTAAACTCCCTTTAAAAATTGGTGACAAGAGAAAAGTGTCCCCTAGCTTATATTGCCCGGAGAAAACACTGTTTTTGTCAGGGTGTCCATGCTGTTATACTCTGAATTTGGGAAAGTCAAGAGATTTTAGGGTGTAACTGTATTATGAAAGATTCAGTATAAGTTTTACTGTCTTCTCTCTATGGCTTGACATCTATTATTTTTTAGTTTTCTGACATCTGGGTAGTTTAAAGCAAGAAACTGCGGCATATAAATAGTAAACATTGTTTAGTAAACTTTCATTTGAAGTTCTGATTTCCTAGGGACATGAAAAGTAATGTCTTGTGATGTCTCCTCACTTGGCTTCTTTTGCAATCCTCCAGATGTTTGTAGAACACAAATGATATGGTTAGACTATGTCTTATGCCTAAATGACTCTTGAGGATCACCCACATGAAAAAACATTGCAACAAATGCTGAATTTCAGAATCTGATTTCTTTTATTTATCTTAAACACTTCTCCACCTATCCCAGGCAAAATCCCATATACGTCAACTTCTGCCTCAAGGATTGTCTGAATCCATCAGTAAAGTTCGGTCTAGTATAGCATATGCTATATCTGCCATTGCACACTGGGACTGGCCGGAGGTATGGCCAGAGTTGTTTCCTCTGCTTATGCAAGCCCTGACAAGTGGCCAACCTAATGCTGTCCATGGATCCATGAGAGTGCTCTCTGGTAAGTGACATGTTGTGTAAGTGATTGAAATACAGATATTGATTGTCTGTGGATTTTCATTAGACATTGAATATATCGGATATTCTTCTCATAAAGCTGTTGAATGTTCAGAATTGTTTTAAAATTCAAATAATGTGTAAACAGCACTTGGCAAGAGCTTAAAAGCACAGTCCCTACATTGTAGTGAAAGCATTGTTAACCTGCAAATTAAGGGAGGGAGTGGTGGTGTCCTGAAGTCCATTTCAGGTAGGGTGGCAAAACTTTGTAATGGTGTGGAGCGATCATTACGACAAATTGTATTGATATGCTCTGTCTTCGGCTGCAGTTGAAAGATTGTGTAGCGTTGACAGTCTAGTTACAGAGCTTACGAGGGCAGACTTTTGAAGGTCCAGTACTCCTTAACTTTAACAGATGCTAATTTTTTTTTCCCTTCTTTTTTGCTTTTTTATGTCCAAATATTGTATATTGATCAATGGCAAGAACACTTTTGTCTGTTCACTTATGAGAAGTAGGGGCCTACTGTTATAATATTATAAACGATGGAAGAAGTGGTGAATACTTTTCGGAAGGTAGTGGTAAAGAGGTGAATATTGAATTATTGAAAGTAGTCTTTGTAGTAGTGAAATTACCTTTGTGCCTAGTATTTTTTTAATTACTCAGCTGTTGAAAATAGTATTTTTCACAACCCTGGTTTTTTTTTTTTTTGGTTCCACCAGAATTTTGTCAAGATGTGACAGATACACAGATGGGACATGTTGCCCCCATCATATTGCCAGAACTGTACAAGGTCTTCATTGGAGCGGAGGTGAGCAGGAAATTGCTGATTATTCATCCGTTGTCTTTTCCAGTTAGAGTCAGATTTCTGGCTTTTTTTTGTTTTTTTATAAGAGGGTTTATAGTTTTAGACTCTTGTTCACATCATCAGCCAGCACGTCCTGAAAATGAGAAAAAAAAAATTTGGTGACACCGACATAGATGTGAGTGAGCATACCTCATGCTTTTGTTTACTTGCAACTAGTCTAAAACTCCTCATAGGCCCAGAGGCCTTGAAGTGACAGCAGATGCTGTATTTAGGATTGCAATTTTCATAGTAGTTGTTGTTTGAGTAGTGCCTTTAAATAAAGCCTTGACTTTGTTACAAATGCATCCACTCTCCTGCTAATTGTAGTGACAGTTGAGACTGGATTCAGCTCGGGCATGAGTAACTAGCATATGTTTGCTTTCAAAGCTCCAGGTAAGAATGTGAACAACACAAGTATTTGGACTTCAGTGAAGGAAGTAGGCTGAAGGATACAATTTTCAGGGTACTATTAATAGAAGATAATATATCTTAATTGTTTGGTTTTTTTTGGTTTTTTTTTTTCATATTTGGTGAATAGTGTGCAAAAACAATACCAACAAGACAGGATCCGGAAGCAAGTCATGCGCTCCGTGATTTATGGACTGTGCAGTTCATGCTTTTTTATCAGTTGGCAGCCATGGCACATATATTCTCTAATAGAACTGTCTAGAGTCGTTTGAGCAGTCATGATGTTGTATTGTTTGTTTTCTGCAGTTATCGTCAGAATCCTAATTTCATATTTGTTATCCAATATTTTATGCCAATATAGTCTAAACGTGGTTGGGATGTTTATAAAACTTCAGTTGACTTACAGTCATATCGTCACTTGATTACGTGATAGTCACAAAACTTATAATGAGACAAGTTTGCAGCCACAGAATTAAAGGTTTCCAGTTGCAGTAAACTTGAGTTTTAGTCTTAGAGTTTTAGAGAAGACATAATATTGAAGTTGAAGTTCCATAAGGAAGAAATTTGTAAATTGGAGTTCAGCTGTTTGAGGAATTCCTCTATATTCCAGACATTTGGCATCAGAACAAGGTCAAGAGCCATTCACATATTCAACGTTGTGGCAGGCATGGTGTCAACAATGCAGGAATTCCAGAAGGTTTGTTTCTTTTCAACTCTGAGATTATCTGAGATTATATTGTAATAATAGTGGTAAAAATTCATAGTCATAATCAGGGGTTTTTTAGTCTCCTATCCAGACATAAGCTACCGATATATGGGTCAGTGCCAAAAAAGCTCTCTTTTTCAATATACCATTTTGTAGTCTTATTATCTCAGTTAATTTTTGTCTGTTGTGTGATGTCTTTGTCTATGTTTGTTCCAAATTGGTGCAATAAACAGCATGAACAAGATGATTACATTTCTTCTACTTGTTTATACAAAATTTGAAAATGTTTTCCTGATTTGACAGATTTATTACATATTTTAAAAAGGCATCTGGAATGGGATCTCAGAAAAATAAACAAAACAGGCACACATACAGAATTTACATTTGGATTTGGGTAACTATATGTTGAGTAATAAATGAGGATGATTGTAAAGCAAAAAAAAACCAGGAATTTTTCTGTGGGATAATTAAGTAAGAACGGGTCATTTTCAAAATAGGTTGTCGGACATCATCTGTGATGTCACACCTTTATCAAATAAAAAATGCCAAATGCCAGAATATGGGTACAAGTAACCCACATAGGGCTATGAAAGTGTCACCTTTCGCTGGATAACTGTTACACACCATTCATCAATTCCTACCCATGTGGGCTAACAAAGGAAGTTCCTGAACTTGTGCACTTTGTCGTCACACCGTGACGTCCAACCACAATACAACAATAGCAGTCACGTCTTCTTCAGGCTATCCGAGGCACTTTCCACCCCCCACCCCCCCACTTCAGTTAGCTGAATTTGATAACTGTACAATGTATTATTAATATGTCTAAGGAATCTGTTAGGATCAGTATATATAATGAGCCCAAGTAATAAATGTAATATTTAATGTAATATGTGCTCATATAAAACATCTGTATAAACTGTCATTTTTCATTTTGTGTCGGACATCACTGTTACTACAAAACCAAACCACCTGTCAAATAAATTGTATGTTATTAAGTGCATTAATGATATATACGGCTTACTTTTATGATTTTTATACTCATAATACAGGTGGAGTTCACATTTCTTCACTATAAGTGACTTTATTAACACTTTTCTGTCATCACAGTGATGTCCAACACTTTGTACTCTCTTATGAAAATCAACCTCTCTTGCTGAATTGAGAAGAGTTGCAGCTACAAAATGTATGGAACCTGAAAAAAAAAAATGGTTAATGTGTCAAAAAATGTCTCTTTTTTTCTTTCATGTGTGTTGTCCACTTTTCAGCCCCTGTCCCATTTTATATTACAGCTTTTAGGCACTGACTTACATATAAGTAGACAGAATTAAGACAAATTTTGATGTCAAATGAAGTAGCTACTTTGTGTAATGACAGAAAATCCAGAAAAGCCTATGTGAAAACATGCACAGATATCTGTTAGATGTGGGTAAAATAATAATGTCAGACAGTTGCTCTAAGATGTCAACCTTGAGGGGAAAAAAATGCACCAGTCACCACTTTGATGTGCGAATTTGCCTGCAAACGCCAGTGCATGTATGATGGTGAATTGCACATCTTGTTTTCTGCATACATCCTATGGGAAAGTGCCAAGTCTCTTTTAAAGGCAGGTTGTGTTATATGCAGGTTGATTTTTGTTGTTGTTTTTGTTAGAAAGAAAAGAAACCTTTCCGCATTTGTTCCCAATTAATTTATTTTTGTTTATATATTATAATAATTAGAACATAAGAAAGAGTGGTTGTATTCCCATTAAAATGATGAAAGACTTTCATCCTAGTCAATATTTATTTTAATTTTCTTGTTTGTGGTTTTCAACAGGGTGTGGCAAAACAGATGCTGTTCCCAGTACTTCCTCAGTTCACTAAAGCATTTATACACTGCTTACAGCTGCCAGACTCCCCATCCTGTGATAGTGGCCTTAAGCTGGAAGTCATCAAGGTTAGAGAGCCAGTATTCAGTATTTGGATGCATTTTGTGTTTGTAACTGTTTAGATTCTTGTTACATGACTCCTACAGACACCAGAAGGAACAGCTTGCTGTCCAGTTTTTTGGTCAGGCTATTTATATCGAGATGTAAGATTAGAGAGCGATTGAACCAACATTTTCTTTCCCACTTTGTATTATTTCTTCAGGCCACTCAATGGCTTTTAAAATTCTTATTTCATTTTGTGAGGATTTCCCAGTAACAAGGGCCTTTTTCATTGTGATCAATGTTTTGCACTTTGGCTTAGTAGGGTCTAACTTTTGTTCCCCAAGATGTATAAGAAACGATCTGACTTCAAAGAGGGATTCACATATTTTGGGCAGAATGCTGTTTGCATTGTGTTGTTAAGACTATATAAATATTATTATTAATGTGGTAATTCTTTGGGATCTCTTCAGGCTTTGACAACACTTATCAAAGGTTTCCCCAAAACCATGGCCCAGTGGTTGCCAGATATTCTGCCATCAATATGGAACATATTTACTCAGAGTGCCGACATGTAACCTTTATTTGCTTTTGAATGAACATATGTATACATAAATATATATACCTACATAAAAAGAAGCACCAACACCAAGTCTCCCTTCTTATTGGCAGCATTAATGACCAGGATGGCAAAAGTGTTGTAAGCATTTAGATATTCATGATGACCAGTTTTATGGACAGCAATAGTCTTCAATATCTATATACATATATAACATCAGATTCAAGATTGTTCTCGCTGACTATTGATAAATACCAAAGCTGAGAAATTTATGAGTATGAGATTTATTTTGTGTAAGTATGGTTATCTTTACATTTCTATTTCGGTTACTGGGGTATTCCCTGACCTTCAAATATCCTTAACAACCTTAAAGATATGTACGAACAGTCGTCAACAACTTGGAGGATGCAGATGATCCAGTTGACTCAGATGGTATGTATAACTGATATATTGAAGGGTGCCTGCGCAAAGGCTGTATCATTATATGAATTACATAAGGGAGATAAGGCTTTTGCGCAGGCACCCCTCGAATTATTTCCTTCAGTTGTCAGTAACCTTTTTCATTGTTGATGGATTAAAAATCTTGATATCGTTATGTGCTTCATGGGAATGAAAGGAGGTATTGTGAAGATGCAGTGTGGTTAACGAAGGGAAAGGTCAAGGAACTTGTGATGCAGTATACTGTTGCTGCTGTTTTGTTTTTTTTTTATTGTTTTTTTACCGTGTATGGAGATCGATTTGCT
>JAWQUT010000145.1:802487-840818 GCA_033807755.1 Ellobium chinense | reverse complement strand
TTAATTTATCTTCACATGACATGTTGTTATAGGCCAATTTCTTCTGACAAGTATCAATGTCTTTGATACAGTCAATTCCATTACGCCAGCCATTGGCCTTTAAGACATTAATTTCAGGTCCACATATGGAGAACCTCATTTTGGCATCAAGGGTTACATATTTGATTAAGATCACTGTCAGTTGTATTAAGCTTGGTGTGAGATGATAGAGAGCGGTTTAAATTAATTATCAGTGGAGTGCTGTAATGTAGAATAGTTCTGTCCCATTACCATAAAGATAAGTTTCAAAATAAAGAAAGCATATTTATGTTAATTTCCTCCCGACAGATTCGATTATGGAGCAACAATCCTGATCAATTCGTTGAAGATGAAGATGATGACAGTTTTTCTTATTCTGTGAGAATATCTGCTCAAGATTTGCTGCTTGTAAGTTTATGTTTTCTTAGTTCAATAGCTTGGACAATAGCATTGTAAATGATATTTTATACTAAATTTAGACATACAGTAGATGGAGGGAGAAAATATAACTTCTTATCTCTGTACTTTTGAACTTGTTCCTTGACTGAAGGCTTTGTTGAACTAGCGATGTTGTTTTTTTTCATCAGAAAATCTCAGGTTGTATCAAATTTGTTTCAAAGTGTGATTAGCATTACTTACTTCCAGAATGTAATGATATAATTTCATTAGTTAGAAAGCTTAGCTGTTACTTTAAACTGAATTCTCAACTGCATAATATAGTCAAATATTTTATCTCAACAGTTATTATAATTAGTTAATCCTTCCAAGAATAATGTCTCTATTTCTCACTCAATATTTCTGTCTCTATTTGTTTCTCCAACTATTCATCAAACTAGTCATTAGGCACAGAGTTCCCAAATGTATGTCCTGAGGCCTTGTGCCAGGCTGTCACCCAACATCTACAAGAGTCAGAAGCTGCAAGGAGTTCAGGCAGCCAGCACTGGTCAGTACTATCACCAAGATGTCATGTTGCCATCTCAGCATACTAGTGTTCTATGTTCATTTGGTAAAATCCTCTGATTCTTTTATGGTGTGCTTGGGTTTGTGTTGAGGGCAAAGTTATGGTTAGGCATGAGGTTTTGGAAGGAAGAGATATTGTCCTTAAACTCCCCTAACACTAACCCAAGAACACTGAGGTAGAATCCCAGGATTTTGCTAAATTGACTTTGGACATTGTATACTAATGAGGTAACAACATGTCTGTAAAAATGGCTTTTCTGTTCTTGCTTTCCTCCACATCTGTTGTCTTGTTCTTTTTAGGGCACAAAGTGGCTGAATGCATTCATAACCGTGATGTTTGTATTTGTATTTCAAGGTCTGTGCCACTTCTTTCAACTATGGAATGGCTTTTCAGTCAGCTATGAACATGATCGCCTGTTGGTTTGCCCTTATGAAATGAATATAGAGCTAGTTTTATTATATCTGAATGCCAAAAAAAAAATATCCAGCATTCCCATAACAACCACTGACAAACAAACTTCCTGATGAATAAATATAATGATTGCCACCTGCCCTGGGTGCTGACCCCACAAAGCAACAAAGTGAATATTACTCCCGAACATATGATTGTCGCCCCGTTTTATCAATGAAAATATGTGTTTGCATGTGATAAGTTATGGGTATAAATTTAAATTTTAAAATGTCCAGGTCCTTTGGTGACTTCTGCCAGCGATTTCATTTTTTTGTTCTTCTCTTTTTTTTTTTTTTAACCAAGTTTAATACATCCTTACACTGTTAAATAATGTCTTATTTAAGCAGTCAGAAAAAGAAAGAGCAGTTGGATCTGACCTGTACGATAATCACTGATGAATAGTCAAAAAAGTGATAACATCTGTGAAATGAGTTTAGGTTCAGGCACTTGATCTCACCCTGTCATGTGAACAATTTTACATGTCATTCCACATTATTTCAGTGCAGATATTGTTCTGTAATTTATTCTAGACCTCATCATATTAGCACCAGAAGTTCATGTCATACTGCATGATGATCTTGATTGTCCTCCAGTTGTATATCCTGTTCAGTGGTATGCCTCAAGCTTTATTTTTTTAAAGTAGGACACGCACGTCTAATTTCCCATTTTTCAATACTTTTTCTTCCTAAAAATTATCTATGGTGCCCACTGAGTCGATTTTGCGAAGAAAGAGCATCGTTCTGTTGCCATGCGCGTTTGTAATATGACGCAATAAGGAGAGCTAGAGTTACCGGGTTTAGCCCTTACGTCCATAATTATTCTTCTTCCCCGATCAGCAGAAGCCTGTGGCAAAAGCGCTGACGTCACTTACGTTCCAGCAGCCATAGACACCTCTACCTGACAATGTATTATTCAGCATTTAATTAAGATTCTGGTATTCCAAATTCGAACGTAAAGTTTGATAGTGTAAGCCAGAAAAAGTATTCTGCACTTTTATTGCCTTAGCATGATTTTGTTTGGCATATCTACTGTTCACAGTCGAATTAAAACATTCATACCAACATGCTATCACCCGTCCGCAGAGCACTGGCTAGACAGCTTGGCCATATGGCAAGAATGTATTTGACGTAAGCTTATGGCCGCCACGCGCGCAGTGGTTATAACAATTCGGATTTTGGATAATGTAACCCTGTGGGTTGTCTGTGACCAGCAGAGGCGTTATATCATTATGACAGACACTTGAAAGACTGTTTTATTGAAATAATAGGGTATCGTATGATTTAATATGGTCTGTAGGATGGCACAGTCTTCCTTTAAGGCTCCTTTTATTTTGTGTGTGTTTAGGTGGAAAATCCATGAGTCATGTATGCTGGCCTTGGGAAGTGTTAAGGAAATGGTAGTGCAAGCTGTCAAATCTGGGGCTGTACAGTTCCATCTGCCAGGTTTCCTGCAGACAGTTGTGCTTGGAGATATGAACTATTCAGGTGAGGATGATGAGGCATATTCTGTGATTATTCGTGTGTTATAATGAATTGCCATCTTTCAATGCAAGGATTTTGAAAACTCATAGAGCCTACATTTCTTCCTGTGTATAATTAAATGGGTCGTTTTTTTACCAAGGCATTTGAACTTCTGATTCATATTAGTGTTACAGGAACAAAAGACTTGTTCACTCCTATTGCCCCGTGAACTTTTGACCTATCTACACTCCCAGTTGTGGCTCACTTTTCCTAAGTTTTACTGCCCTTTCAATTCATTCTATTTACTGGTAGTCTGTACCATTCTAAAAATTATATTTTTCTCTTTAACCCTCAGGGTAAAGTCAAACTTCATAACTACATAATTAAAGAAAACAAATGATAACATGACGCAAGATCAAGTAAGCTTTGACAGGAGTTAAAAACAAATTCAAGTTTCTTGAATCAACCCTGTTTAAAAGAGGGCTATTGTATCATGACTTTGCATGTCATATTTACTTCATTGTTCTCAGTTTCTCCATTTCTTGTTGGAAGATGCTTGTGGACAGCTAGCAGATTCACTGAAGCCATGACTCCCGACTTGGTGGAAAAGTAAGTAAGGTTCACTTTCTCAACTCCACAAAGAACCAGCATTCATGTAAATTGGACGAGAGAAATGTTAATTTCATGGTGACATGTCATGACGGTTCCCCAGGAATTTGGTTCTGAGAGCTGTAGGAAATGGATGATATGTTATGTTGAAGATACACTTCGTTTCCTTCTATGTGTCATTATCAGCCACATTTTATCTTATAGAGTACCTACATGGCAGTAGCAGGACTTGTTTGTTTAAACAGTACTTGCCACAGCTTACTGAATGCATCACACTAGCTTGACAACCAAATTTTTTTCAGTAATGAAGTTTTTGTTTGAGATACATGAGGCTAAGAAATGGCAAACTACAATAATGATGAAGTGTGTATATTATGGCAGGTAACTAATATTCAAATTCAGATAAAGTGGTGAATGGGAGCATTGCAGTCTAGTGAAGCTAGAGATGGCGCGGCTCATTTGATCATTTTTTTTTTTCTCGCTGACAGCTAAATGGTTGTCATGAAACCTCTTTACTTACTGATGTGTTCACTTTGTTTTCTTTGTTACGAAGTATTATTGAATCTAATAAACAAACTGCATTTTCTGGGGTTTTGGAAAATGTGTGTGCCTTAACATGAATTTATGCCTTCTTTATTTAACTGAGAGCTTAGGAAACAGGCAGGTAATTGTGAGGGTAATATGCATATATTTTTTTCAGGCTCCTCCAAGCCACAGTAGGAGGACTTCATATGACTCAGCCAGCTAGCATTCGAATATCTGCTGTCAGGGCTGTGTTTGGGTTTTGTGACCACCTGAAGATGGCAGGCAACACACACATCTTGGTACCCTATCTGCAGAATATTCTGGAAGGCCTGATTGGCATTGCCACTCAGTTTTCGACAGAGGTCATGGGCTTATGCTTGGAGACACTGTCTGTTGTAGTCACAGTGAGTCATGATACCTTACTATCTTTATGTGTTAATATTACTGCTGTCTTTCTGCCTCACATTTGAGACCCTCTTAAATTTATTCTTTGAATACCACTGTTTTACTTGTGACTGATTGTTTTTCAGCTGTCCAGCTATTCATTGCACATACTAACAAAAAATGAAAATAGAGCAGCTATATTGGTAATAGTACATATATATTGTATAGCAAATTGTACTGAATGTAGAAGATCCTCCTGTGGGATGTCTGCATGTTGTTGCCTTGTGGAGCATGTAAGGGTCTGGTCAAAGAGATAAGAAAAAAAACGTGAAATTCACTCACACATGCAGATTTTCCCATAATAATTAATTTTTTTTTGACAGTACTGTTGTGTTAGTTATGTAAATCCCACTAATAGACTTATCTTGATCATTTTTCTTACCATCATAATTCCAGTTTTCAGTCAGTTTCTAGCCTGAATGGCAGTGATGATTCGATACCACTGGGTCGACAATTCATTGTCTTTGTTTATGTTTGCCCAGAACTGCTAGACACAAAAAACTATTACTGCATCAGAAAAAACCAGCCTGAAATGACACAGTTTTCATGTGCATGCAATCACTGTTTCACCGGATAATGCAAGTAGAAGGAAGAGGAAGTTATGATAAGAATGTTTTCATTATTCTTGGCCTAGAAGGCAAATGTTTATAGGTGCAGTGTATGGTTCATGGTAATTTACTGAATGTGAGCTGGCGCATATAGTGGCTTGTTTCTGTCAAAGAGCTAAATTTATGCATCCAATGGAAAAGATTTGCTCTTGTTTCCTATTTTCAAAATTTCTGGTTTTTCTAACCTCTGCCGTTTGATTTATATCTATCAGAAGAAAGTTTACTTTCTGCAACTATCATATAGTTTTTAAGTTAACAACATACCTGTTAGCATGCAGAGCATGAAAATTACAGTTCTAACATTGTGTCACCGCCAGATGTGCAACTGTGACTGGCTTCTTGGTCATGTATCACAGTATCAGTAACAGGGACTCTATGCCATATTAGTGATGAATTCACGTATGATTGTATGGACTGAAAGCTGAGTTTGTGAGTTCCTGTATTGTTCTTCTCAGGTTGATGAACAATTTACTGCCAGTATTGAGAACAGGATTGGCCCTCTGTCTTTGGCAGTGTTTTTGAAGCATGCTAGTGGTAAGTGATATTGAGATGATTGCACCCTTTGCTTGACAGATCTTGGGAGAAATTATGACTTGTCAGATTTCGAAGAGTTTTAATTAAATCTTACATAGACCTGAGAGGAACATGCCAGTAGGACAAAGAGGAGGAAGCCGGAACTGTGACATGGACAGTCCATAGGAGGTTATGGACCATTCTTATGGTCTTTGATACTCTCAGTTTTGCTGCTTTCGTGACATTCTAGGAAAACTGTTCCTTGATAGGTTCTTGGCATTAGATGGTAGTTCAAGCTGCAGTCTACTGACTCATTTTAATTAAATCACAATATTCATTCCTTAGAAAGAAAAAGACTATTTCCTGTGAGAGCACTTGCTTCTGATATTTATTCCCCTCTCCCTGATGCTATTATAGTTAATATGTGTCAGTGAGGAAGCCGATACCGAACATGAGTATACCCCATTGTGATATCAGACTTGAACAGATAACTATATTAAGGACAATTTCTGGATTTTCACCTTTTCACCACAACATACAGCAGAACTTGACAAACTCAAATTTCAAGGGACTTGCTCAGAAATTGAAGCTCTTGAGATTAATTTGACATAGAAAGAGAGCAAAGGGTTAGAGATTTACAACAAGCATTCTAGGAATTTGAAGTAGTGAAGTTTTGCCTGCTTATCATTTGCGGAATCCAGAATTAAGGCACCTCACTGATTTGTTGGGGGAGACTATAAAGCACTCTACAATTTATTTATGGTTCTTTATAAGATGGATAAAGCATATTTGTCGATGACATGAGATATATCATCAAGCCTCCATGCTCAGAATAGTAATCAGAATTGTTTTGTGGCTGAGAGACTAGGTAAGGGAAACTGGAATATTTCTTTCAAACTGTAATAGAGAGATGTGACGTATAATTTCACAACTTTTTTTCAGATCCTTTCATTGTATCACTGGTTCAAGACATTGTCAAAGTGATAGCTGGCAACCCATCATGCACAGCTGCTGTCGTAGCCAGATTTGTGCCAACTCTAAACAGTATTCTTAATTCAGATTCAGAGAAATTATCGCCCGGGCTAGTATCTGTAAGTATGACTTAGGTAGTCCCAAACATAAGAAAATGTACCTAAATTTCCTACTTTAATTTGGTTCTTGTAGATTATTTTTTAGTTAGTTTACGGTGGATAGGGAAATTGGAAGCTCTTAACAATGGCTGACAGAACGTGTCTGCATATTTCTATAATAGTCCATATAATTAATCTATTTAGTCCATATTACATCATGTTCATTTAATTTTTATAATTTCAACAAATATAAAATTTCCTGAATTTGAATAAGTATAAAATCATAATAACAAACATGTCAGACATAATTACTTGTCAGTTTCCCTGCTTCATGTGGAGGTGTTTTATTGGTACATCCTGATATTAGATATTGGTTTATCTGATTCTTTTGATGTAATACGGATATTTGGGAATGAAAATTTACTGTGACAATAAAGAATCACATTTTGATTGCCCGATTAAAATGCTGATACTATGGGAGTAAGTATGTTTTGTTTTCCAACATCAAATGCATATGCTAGTATACCAGATCTTTAAGCAAGCCCTTGTTCATTTAGCAGTCTTATATCTGCCCAGGTGTCAGTAGAAATGGTCACCTGTCTGTTGCGCAGTGTTCCCCTCCCTCTGTCAGACACAGTGATGTCCACTTTCATGCCAGTCATCCATGCCCTGCTGACCACTGATGATAGCTCAACACTTCAGGTTGTTTGTATACCCAATCTTTGTCTGGTTCTTTTTATCCTTTGCTTTAAAATCTGTGTTGTGTGACTTGTACATTCTCTCAGTTGTTATCCTATGAAAAATTCAGGGACCAGCGATCAGAGCAAAAGGAACCTCACATTAAGCATTCAGAAGCATTTCTTGCTCAAATTGTCCTTGATTAATTGTAAGTAGCCAAAAAGTTGGATAGCTTTGGTCACTCATCAAAAACAAAATAAATTGTTGTACAGTTAACCCCATCCTTCTTGTAAATTGGTAGTAGTTTCAGTTCTTTCCCACCTTTTTAAATCATAGCAGCCCCATTTTTCTTCATTAATGCACAATTTAAGTTATTAGAGATATCATTTTAGTTTTTTCAATTCACACTGGACATCATTTTCATCAAATTTCAGAGTGGTGGTGAATGTTTGAGGGCTTTCACTTCATTGGCATTAGATCAAGTCATTGCACTCAAGGATGACTATGGTAAGGAGATGTACATCTGGCTCCTTGTGAGCATATCTGTTGAGTAAAGAGTTTTAATGGCTTGCAAAGCCGAGCCTTTCTCAAATTACTGGTATGTATTGGCAAACGGGCTTGGGTTCTTGCAGTTAGCTTGCAGCTTTGGCATTTCAGATTGCTGCTGTCATCCTCAGAGTAATTCATATAATACAGTCGTATGATGCCTGAATGATGTGAGCATCTATCTCCTTTATAGTGTTGAGCACAATTTTATCATTTTTGCTATTTTAAGCATCCGGATTTTGCAGTAGGATAATGCCTTATTGACTCATGTTTGGCTGGGTTTTGATTCAAAGATATGGTAAGGAGTAGCATAGTTGACGCACTTAATTGCAGATTTGCATAATCACAACTCCTGTTATATTGCTGTGCAAAAGTCACTGCATCATCAAAGCCCCTTTTTAATCACAACTTTTCTCTATGATCCCAAGGAATTGTGATGTAGCTAAGCTGATTACTAAGCTTGTGGTTGTTAATAATTTCTGAGACTTGAATTTGTAACTATGTGAAATGGATATTTCAAAGGTCAGTCATGGTCCAGAGCAAAAATTTAGGAAATTGCATAGAGAATAGTCTTCAGTGTGACAGCACCTAGTGTTATTTTTGTTCTTTAGAGATTGTTCTGTATCATTCATCATAGCTTTATCCTACATGCAGAGGGCAATGCACATGTGCACACACCTTAAGTTTTATTTGGGATGGAGATTTAAGGTAAAATGGTATACAGCTGAATTTCTTTATTTATATGTTTGTGCAGACAACAATGGGATGCACTACACAGTTCAGGTCATATTCAAGTTGTTGGACCCAAAAACCTCGGAACACACGGCTACTTTTGTTGGAAGACTGGTTTCAACAGTGATTGGCAAATGTGGCACTCAGCTTGGGGAGAATTTAGACCTGATGCTTCGGGCTGTGCTGAGTAAAATTCAGCAGGCAGAAACCCTGAGTGTGCTACAAGTGAGTGGAATAATGGCGGGAGACATTTGGGATGAATGATATCGTTGATATGCGAAGCTATTATGCCATGAAATTTATCATTAAGACTTACCCCACCAATACATGCAAAGTACATACATAGTGGAGTTTATACAGTACCAGTGATGCTGCCATTCTGACAAAATACTTGTCATCAGATGATCTACACAGACATGACAGTCAGCAGTCACATAACCAACATATGTGAGTCATAGATCTCCTGCCTGTATTTGAAAGACACTTGCTTTCTGCTGAAAACATGCAAATTCTTGTGTTTTCAAAGCAGACTGTAGTCCCCATATTGTTTCTTCTTGGCCCTCTTGTCTGACTCGACGCCGACTAACCGACTGGTTGATTTTGACTTCATGTTCAACACGGAGCCAAATTTGGGAACCATGCATATACTCCACTCTTATAATAAGTTAAAACCTAACTTGACAGAATGGAGTAGTTTCTGTGCAACCCTCTTTAATCCCACACAGTTATTACTACCATAAAGTGGTAACATTTCAAAGCCTTTTCTTCACAAAATTGGTTTTGTTGGTGCAAAGCATAATTCTCAGAGTGAAAAAACACTTTAAAATAAAAAATTATTTTTGACGTGGACAACTTCCTATAACCCATGTAAATGCATATGACACTTGCTTACGTTATCAATATGCAAAACCCATAATAGAGAAGGAACTTTGAATGTGTATCTTTTCTCAGCTTTTTCTATCTTTCTATATGATATCTTTAGAGTCTACTGATGGTGTTTGCCAACCTGATGCTGACCCAGATGGAGGCTGTGCTAGACTTCCTCACCAGTGTTCCAGGTCCCACAGGGAAGCCAGCCCTTGAATTTGTGCTCAATGAGTGGTGCTCCCGCCAGCATCTCTTTTTTGGAAGCTATGAAAGAAAAATAAGGTAAAGGAGGGAGCTGGTGTCTTGTATGACCTTGTCAATGAAATTGTGGAAAAGCCAGGTTAAAACAGGTTTTATGTTGGTACTAGTCAGTCTCTTCAAGGTTTGAAAACAATTGGGGGGCGGGGGTCAAAAACTGTCAGAAATGCCTTATAAAAAGTTTCAATGCAGCCTGCTTCACCCCAGTGGATACTGTGGAAGTACTCAGTGAGTTAATTCAGAGCATCCTTTGGTATTTAAAGACTGGGGTTATGACTTGAAAAGTCTATCTGGTTTCCTGAAGCATTTGTTTAACAGGACCTGCTTTGGCCTTAGGGACCCACCTGAGAATGACAGTCTTTTTTGTACAATAAGAGTAAATCAAGAAAAGCTGAAGCTGTAGCAATTGTTTCTGTCTTTTTCTTCCTCAGTATTCTAGCCCTATGTAAACTTCTCCAGCATGCAATTGCTAACAATGACCTCCGCCTTCAGGACATTATGGTGCAGGGAGAACAAGTACAGCAGTCTAACCAGGGTATTCGCACCAGGTCGAAGGCAAAAACTGGTGAGTTGTGGCTTCACTGGTTTGCTAGTGTTTCAATCTTGCTGAAGTGGAATCCTGATATAATGAGAACAGTGGGACCAATTATTACAGGAGTCTCATTATTCAGAATCACAGTCAAAACGTAATGAAAATACCCCAGAAACAAATAACACAGTCTCCTTCAGAAAGATCATTAATCTCTGGCATTAATTAAAATATGTTTGTTCCTTTTCATACCTTCACTGATCCCATTCAAAAGTTGCTCCACTCCACTCCACTCCACTTCACTCCACTCCAGTTACACTCTCTCCCTCCCTCTCTTTTCTTCCCCTTCCCACGCTGCCCCTTGTTGGCATAATTAATTATGCATGGCATTGAAAATCATTCTCTCTCTCCATCTCTCTTGTCGCCAGCTGTTCTTCATTTCTTCTTCTTCTTCTTCTGCGTTCAAAATTTCTTCTTCATTTCTATTTCAGTAGTTTAATACAGCATATAATTTACAACACCTTTATGGCAGCAGCTAGATTTTAAAAAAAATAGCTTCTTACGTATTTATATTGGAACCTGCTTCTTACATATTATTTGCAAAGTCTAAACTGGAAACACAGCAGTGAGGATTTATCAAGCTTGCATTATTACGATTATTCTGTTTGTTCTTCTAATTTTAGCTCCAGAGCAATGGACAACCATTCCAGTTCTAGTCAAAATTTACAAACTCATCATCAATGAACTGTCCAATGCCATTGAAGAAAATATCACCCAGGCAAATGATGAAGAGGATGACGATGATGAGGTGAGAAGAATATTGGTTTATCGTGTTGGTTGGTTATTTGAAGATAACATGAAGCACATGCTTTGAACATAAACATGGGTACTGAGTACAGTACTTCTTTCTCTTTCTAACACTATTTTCTGTCAAGATGTACATTCTGATACTTACAAACGCGTAACAAGTGTGATGTTACCGCCCATTAGTCTCTTTTAAGATGTTAATTTACATGTAGTTAGTTTGTTTGGACATTTCATTATTGCACCAACCAACCAGTAGGCCCATAGCATCAAAGTCCAGTAGCATGTACAACCATCCAAGATCACCATGATCTGAGCATACGGTGTAGAACTGCTGATTAATCTTATTTGGAGACTACCAGATGACCCAGTGTGTGTCAGTAAACTGGTACACATTTGCTCAAGAGATGAAGGCTAACATGAAGTTTCCAGCCAACCCATGAGCAATCAGACCTTTAGCATGACCACTCATCTGTGACCCTTTCATCTGTAATAGCCACATTGCTGCTGTGCTAAGATAAAAGCTAGTCAGTTCATTGCTTGAAAAAAGGATGAGGGGTAGTTGCAGATATTTTTCCTCACACCAATCATCAAACAAAATTCAGGCCCTTATGCTGCAGGTATTTTGACAAAACTAGCATTCAGTAAAGTAACAGATGTTCACAGAAATAAATAAACTGATCCTCTCTTAAAATACTTAATTTTGCATAGCACTAAAATGAGATGGTCCTTAATATGACCAATATAAGCAAGTGTAACATTCTGTAACAGTATTTATTAGCTACCTCACAAGCAGGATTTTTTTTCTCTGCCTTTCACTCTGTGAATAAAGGAAACAAATTAATATCCACAAGTCAGGATATGAGTTTCATCCACCCAAAATAATGCTTCTCAGCATAAAAGATTAGCACAAGCGCTTTTCACGAGATTGGATAAGCTTTCAGTATACACACGTTCTCTCTTTATTTTCTTTAGTTGAGCTGTGCGTGATGCTGTACTGTTTTATTATAAGAGAGACTGAGTGATGTGCTTATGCTTTGAGTTCTTGAAAGTTACTTGCATTTCTGTTTGAATCCAGGATGATGATGGTGATGAGGGAGAGGATATTGAGGATGAAGATTATGCTGTGAGTGGTCAGTCACTCAGTGACCTCCTGAACAACTTGAACTATGAAGGTGAGTATGGTTTTGCATACATCTTTATATTCAGCAGCCTAGGTGACATTCTTTGATGGCAACATTCTGACAGGGCTATTTGAAATTCTGCGTTTTGTTGCTTTGTTGCAATTTCATCAGTTTTGTTACATTGTTGAAGAACAGTGATATAAATACACCCAACAATCATTTTGAAATTTGTAAATATTTTCTTAATAGGACTAGTTTTTGTATTAAGGATTTTTGTAAGAAGTGTATTTTCTAAAGTAGTAAACCTCAGACTTGCTACTGATGTTTCAGTAGACATTGCCATGAAACTGGCAAGAAGGGAAGGCAACATCTTCATGCTTTATGATTTTGTTTGTTGCTGTTTCTCTTCTCAGTAATGTTTCGTCTAAGAACAACAATTCCCCCTAAAGCTGGATGAAATTATTTTTCTCCGCATGAATGTTATATGCCCAATAAATAATTGAAAGTTGAATGATAATGGACAGATTAAGTTATGACAATGCAATTAATGCATCGGAAAATCTGTCAAATTTTATTTTCTCAGTACCAGATTTGAGGAAACTATGATTGGTCATCTGATATCACTAAGTTTATTCCTTCCACCCTGCTAGGTTTTGCCACAGATGCAGAGGAGGAGGATGACCCTGATGCCAAGAATGATCCAAATTATCAAATCAACACACAGGTAACATACTGTGGCAGTCATGAACTGAAGATAGAATTTCAGAAATGTGATTTTAAGGCAGAGAAAATTGTTGGATTTTGAAGCCTATGCAGTGCAGGCCATAATTGCATTCATTTTCTAGACCCCTCTCAGTTATAATGCATGCACTGTTTCAAACCACAGCTCCACTTACTACTTTTCTATTGTCAGAGGAATATGATTGGCTGAGATGGTCTGTTACATTGAGTGTTATTGGCTGATGCATCTTTGACATTTGGAAGCAAGATCTGATGATGCAATTACACTACTCTTTACGTTTACATTTTGCTTAAACCAGAAGTGAGCTTTGTAAAAGTTGGCTAATTAAGACTGGTGTATTGGGAGGGGCTGATATTTTTAGGAATACATCTGGAAGGTCTTATGAGATTTGTGAGTATGCGTGCTCATCTTAGCCTGCAAAATAATCCTTAGCTTTGCTCTCAGTGCTGTGTACAGTTGATGTTTACTCCTCATTTGAGTAGAATCTGGTTATTAGGGGTGATTATGAGTAATAATGAAATTTTCAGAAACATATTAGTTTGTATGTAGTGATGGTAATTTGTTTTACTTATCTTGTTTCCCCCTTTTTTAACCTTTTATTATGAATTTTTATTGCTTGCACTTACTTTTCCAGGTTGGCTTTATGTGACATTTATGAAAGTGTGGATGTATGTGCTTGTCTGCAGGAGAAAGAGAGAGATATGAATAGAAGGGTGATTGTTGAGAGGATGAATTATTTTGTAAGTCTGTCAATGTAGTAAGCACTCAGAGTCTGTCATTGGAATGAGCGCAATATAAATGTAACATTTATTATTATATATTATATTTCATGTCTAGTTATGGGTATATGTTGAAATAAAGTGGGAACCTTGGAATAAGCGTGAATGATAAGGAGAAGATATGATGTGAGAAAGAGGTTGTTTGCTTGGATTATATGGCTTAATTTCCCTGAATGAAGAAGTTCCAGGTTGTTCCTAAATCTTATGAAGAGGAGCACAGTTTTAATGTTTTTCAATGTTTGTTCTTACAGACCTACCTGACTGAGTTCTTACAGTCGTTGTCCTCCCAGCCGTGTTACTCCATGTTTTCTCAGCATCACAATGAATCTGAACGACAGGTGCTGCAGACCATCAACATCAACACATGATGAGAGATTTAGGCCAGTGGACCAGGGTACAAGACACTGGGGAGGAAGTCTGATTACCGCTTATCTAGTGATATATCAATACCAGTTATCAGTATTCCAAACATTGACATAAATAAGGTAGTCTATGGTACTAAATTCTTTTAACGGGTATTTAGTGTAATGAAGTAACACATTTCAGTGGGTCTGAGATTAAATTCTGCATGCTTTTATTCAGTATTGAAGCTTGTGGTTTAATAATAATAGGTACAATCACTGTTGTATTAGCACTGGACTGTTGTGTAATTGATATTTATATATCAATGAATAAGTCAGAACTACATTCCTCAATCAGTGTTATTGCTACCAGACTCGTGGTTTTTGTTGGTTTGGTTTTTTTTTCACTGGGGAGATTGTCTGTGAATCTGTCAATAAGAGATAAACGACTGTTTTAACAATGCATTGTGGGGTATGAGTTAGACAATAAACATGACTGTCAAATATGTACATTGCCCTATGGTAAATATTGCTGCTCATAGAGCTGCATTTGTAATTTCACCATATACTTTGTGAGTTTCATCACAATAGAATATCTTAATAGGGTATTCTTGTATTTAAGATTTTGGAGACTGATCGAACCTCAAATTGGGTTGACAGTCTTTCTTTTGTTTTAAAGTCATGTTGGCCTGAAGTTTTATCCGTGATTGAAGATGTGTTAACCCTTTGGACTTGATTTTGGTCTAGCCTTAAAAAGTACATACACCAAGAGGCAAAAAAATTGAGCAGTAGGTGAGGGCTTTGCCAGGGGTTCAGAAAAATAGGGTAGAAAGTGAAGATTCAAAGGATTTACTTGGAAGAAAGAAAACACTAGACAAAAACAGAAGATTTGTATCTTTCCTAATGAGAAATGCATATTTACACAGTTGCATCTATTTTTCATGCTTTATTTTTTATACATTTTTTACTTCACAAACTGCCTACTTTTTTCAAATCACTCCTAATTTTTATTGGCCATTCTCACTGACCAGTGTCCAGTCAAGCAGATGAGCATCCATGCTAAAGAAATAAAAGACCGGGATTTAAATGGGGTATAATAAATGTGTTTTCTGTGTCTTAACATTAGAAACCCTTCATGAAAGCCCAGTTGGAACCTCAGGCTATTTAAAGACAACAGGGTCAGCTCATTTCTGGAAATTTTCTCTTTGCAACTCATGACCCCAAAACTGCTCCGGTAATTTCATCAGGAAAGCAACAAATACATGAGGGCAGGCTACAAATGTGTTCACTCAGCCCCTGGCAGGCAGAGAAAAAGTTGCTGCAAAGCACATCACACTGGACAGTAAATCCAACTCAGTCTACATCTGACTTTGACTAGAGATGATTCACTAAGAGTGTTACTGCTTTACTGTGGAATGTCATTTGGCATGTAAACTTCATTAGCAGGATACTTCAACTCAGACAATTATGAATTTCATTTGTCTGAACACAGTAAAAAAATACTTGCTCTTTCAGCCTTGAGAATGGTGAGTTTCAGTATGTGCTTTGCACTAAATTGAGCTTATTTTGAGATTTACATAATGTCATACCTGCCAACCCTACAGAAAAAGTCGGTAGTCTACTGACTTTTTGCTTGAACTACCGACCTACAGAATTTGCATCGCAAACTACCGACTTTCTCAACATTAAAAAGGCAAAATCTGTAACCCGCTGTCCGCTAGGCCTAAGCCTCCATTGTTACCGCGGTTAGCTAAAGGGCAATAACGCTCGCTCAGTACAAGCTGTGAAGCATGTCTTTTTGTGTTTTTGGGCTTAAATTGAGGGATGACATTAGAATATGTGACCTACAGATTTTTTACCTCACCTACAGATTTTTTTGGTAATATTTTGGCCCAAACTACAGAATTTGATTTTGGCAATGTTGGCAGGTATGTAATGTATATTTTTCTCTCTTTTCAAATATGCTGGATACAAAAATATGGAATATTTTGTTAGTTCTACTGTAAGGGATATTTGTGACAGCCTTGCAATGTATGGTTTCATTTTTAAGTTCTGGTTTTATGAAAGGTTATACAAAAATTGTTTTCTGTGACGAGATTACCTGACATGATTGCATATATTCATTTTCAGCATATATTGAGAGGTTAAAGCAATATTGTCATATCTGCAAGAACGCTGTTTTGAGATAAATGAGTTTAAATTTTTGATGAAAGCTGTGAAATCAGAGATTCCTTTGTATGGTCATATATTTTGTTTTTTGTGATCTGCACACACTAATTTAAGCACTTGAATCACCTCAGTTTGCAGATATTCTAGTTTATTTGAAAAATCACTTATGACAACTAAAAACCTGAATTTTTGCGGATGTGACATTCTTGCTTTAACCCCTCGATATCTTCAGTAACATAGTTAAGATGCAGCAAAAAAGCCCACTTTCTTTCAAGTTATTCTCTTTCTTATGTCTTAAACATGTCCACTGTTTGGCTGGCAGTAAACTACATTAAGCTTTTATACTGGCTTGACAGAACAGGGCTAATGAACATGAAAGTGAGTGGAAGAGAGTTGCTAATTTCAGCAACAATGAAATTTTCTAATGTAAGCATAACATAACACTTTTGTCTTTTTTACAAATAGGCCACCATTTTTCCGCACATTTTTAGTATTTTTAGAGATTGTTTTCATTTTAAATGGCCTCGGCTGATGATGTGACATGCATACACTTGAACATATTTATTATAAAAACATTTAATATGAAATGAGAGATACCATCACACTCATGCCACATTTGCCCAAGTCACTACTTTGATGACTTGAGTAGTTTATAGTACCATTTTCTTCCATTTAACTGCTTTTTCCTATTAAAACAAATGTAGAATTTGACAATCTCAATTTTACAAGCTAAACAACATTTGCCTCATTGTTTAGACTTGAGCAATAGGTTGAGAGTGTTCAAGTTCTTGAAACTTAAACAAATGGCTTGGGCAAATGTGAAATGAACGTGATGATATTACATAACAATTCATAAGTCCTGGCATTTCTTTGCATATTTACTTTATAATAAACCTTATATGTAATGTGACACATTAATCCGAAAAATATTCCTATTTCAAAGCGTTTTAAAATCTCTAAGCACTTCAGGTTTTCTGACTAAATTATAATCGCTCCCATTTACAATAAATCAGTCCCTACACAGGCAACCTCTCTTCCCCATCCCTGACTTACTTAAGGTCAGACAAGATCTTGTTATTAATTTGGTTGCTTGCTATGATCTAGAGAGAGGCAGAAACATTTATATTTGTTATCGTGTATAATCCAAAGTTACTTGAAATGAAATCATGGGCATTATGAATGTCTTATTAAAGATATTTATGTTTTGGAGGCTGCGGCTAATATAGTCTGCGCTTTGCTTATTTGGGAAATTTTAAAATGCGTTCTTTAGTGAAGCTCATTCTTCATAAATTCTGGGGACTCCCAATACAGTATGGCCCTGATTTTGATACAGTGATAATCCTGATCCTGCTGTATCCTCCTTATTAAGAGTTTCTTACTGTGGTGCCACTAGTCTGTCCTGTATTTCTTTTTCTCGTGGCTGTATCCTCATACTTTATATAATTGCATGTACTTGTTGGAAGAAGCAGCATTTTTTTCCAACACATAAAAATGAAAATATCATGACTTTTTACAGTCATATGGTGCAACTGTATTAGTTAAGTAATGAAAATGGTATTACTTGTGACATAATCACAACTGCCTACTATTAGGATTATGTTTGTTTTGAAACAGAAATGGCTGATATGTTGCAGTGGTTCTATGATGGTTGTTTGTTTTTTTTTTTGTTCTTTGGAATCACTGTTTGGAATGCAGCAATAATTCAAACTCATGCTATTCATTAAAATTAAGCTTAATAACAATTCTTGTAGTTTCGTTTGTTTAGTATTTGAAGGATAGAGGTGTCAGTAGAGTCGTTCAGCGCACTGAGGTGTTGACAGTAAAAGGTTTAGTTAGATGTCTGATTACTGTACAAGTGTTTTGGGTTTTGTTTTCTTGGTGAGTCCCATATTATGGTTTTCTCGTGTGCGTGAGCACAAATGTTGAAGAGTAAGTTATCACCAATAATTCAGCATTGAAATTGCCAAACTGGCAACTCTGATACTGATAGAAAAATTTAAATGTAATTGATAATGTCTATATAATAAGGGGTCGTTACTAGAAATAATAACTGCATTTATCACGCAGGTTACTGCCACCTTTACAAATCTTGTCTGTTTACCGGTTTGAAGCCCTTTATTAAAATTTGAGTAATCCCTTTTTATTCCATGGGAAGTAATTTTCATGAGTGAAGCTTATCTCATGGACTTCATAAAATTAAGATCCTCATGAAAAAAATATTTACATTATTTTTGTACTACCCATACTTGTGTCATGTGATTCCAGTGCCACTGGGGAGAAAACAGTTCTTTTCTGTATTATGTATGCCTCTGAAAAAAAAAGTTGGCCTTTTTCTGGGATGAGTACATGTTGCATGACAGAGATCATCAATTGCCATATGCAACTAATGACTGTTGTGATAATATAGGTTGCTTACCAATCAAATGTAGTCATTTAGTCAGTTTTACTGAATATCCAGAGACATGTGTTTCTGAAGACACGGTCTCTTTCACTGCATAAGAAATGTGCACTTAAAACAATTTCAGTGGGGCAGGTGTGAACAGAAACCATCGAAGGTAGCTATTGTTCCCCAGCCAGGTCGTCATCAAAACATTTTCAAACATGAGAGAAGAAAGAGTTGAGTTTTGCAGAGCAAAAGACATGACCATGTAAATTTAAGTATGGGCAGTGGACAAGAAGAAGAGGTAAATTTCTTTCAGTTTCTATGCATGCACTGTCAGAACAGCATTGCGAGCCACAACTCCTAACAATCATTACTTCATCTGTCTGTACTTCCGTTTGTAAAAGGAATATGGTTTGTTGCATTGGCTTTTATTGGCTGATGCATTCTTTTCTTTTAGAAGTGAGTTTTGACCGTCATTTCTATTTTACTTAACTGGGAAGTGAATTTGTTGGAGCTGTGGGATTAAGAACAGTCTATAGTTGAATCTGTTCTTGACAGCAGACCCAAGGAAATTAAACAGTTAAGTTTGATGAGGCACTTCAAAGCCAGCTTCTGCAACTGAGATTACATCTTATAGACCTCAGGGACTTTTATCATATAGACTCAAGAACCTCCTTGTTTCAGTTTACCACTGAACTGGCACATAGATTCAATGTATGTTGGAAAATTCAATGGAAATCAAGACAGCATCTTTACAAAACAAATTTTATTTCACAATAACTAGAGCACATCTTACAAAAGAACATAGTTCAGTAAAAGAAAATTCAAGATTGAAAGAAATTTAACCATAATTTACAGTATTTACCTAAGGAAACAGATGGCTTAAATGACTTCCTACTGTTCCTCAGGGAAATCACATATCCTCTTCTTGATTAGGCAAATAACAATGCATATACATTACTCTATTCTCGAAGCAATTAAACAGTACCTGACTGATCATCAAGATTTCTTACAAATAAATTTCTTAAGATACATACTTGTGCCTGCAAGGTAAACTACATTTGCCTGCTTGGCACACTTCAGCAGATCACTGAAGGCTACACTTCACTATGGCCTGTCTCTAGGAGACCAATTACACTAAAATATATTTAAGTGCTACTCTATAAACTACCTTCATATCTCCAGAGTGCAACTGTATATCCTGCATCACTCTAAATGCTATTTTACACAATTGTAGAACCTCAGTTTCATTTCAAACCTCAGATCCTGAGCTCTATACAGTTAACTCCACCAAATCACAACTCCCAAGAAGCATGGAAAAAGGGGAAAAAGTTGCAATGAAGATTTTAAAAAATGCAATTACACAGTAGTGCCATTTATATAGAAAATGTAGCATTTTGTGACATGAAGAAGTTGTTGGACTGCTATTAAGTGGAGTAAGCTGTATTTCACTACATGTATTTATCTATCTCACATTTTCAAGCTGGTCTTTCGAAATGTGAGATTGTGACGTTCTACTGCACCTCCCTATCTGATGAATGCTACTTTACATCTCCAGAGGGCTACATTAGAATACAGTTCTACTCTTGCTAGGTGTGTAACTCAGCTTCTAGCTACACTATAACCTATCAGGAAAAATCAGTGGTCTCAAGTGATTCATTACAATTGTGAAAAAAAAAATTCTTTGTCTTTCAGAAATGCTCTTCAGTTCTAATACATGTAAATCATATTTTTTTTTTGCCGAAATTTCCTAGCCACAGCTGAGTTAAGTTCTACTAAGTCACTTCTTTTAAATCACCTTTATGACAGTGGCATGTTCATTAAACAAAAGCTTTACAGTAATGTGAAAATAACTAGAGCAATGCTACATTTAGAGGAAAAAAACTATTTTTATAAAACTTGTTCTCAAGAAGTAAAGCGTCAGTAGTCTCTTCACCTTTCATAATAAAACTCATTTTGTCTATTCTTCAATGCTCCAAATTGTGATGCTCATCCCCAAACCAGGGGGTAAGTAAACTGACTACTTCTTATGGACAAACCATAGAACTAATTAGATTCTATGGGATGTCAGTCTCGGCTGAGTAATAAAAGTAAACATCCTAGCATTACATTAAGTTAATTAAACACTGGGACCATTGGCAACTAACTGTTCCTTTACAAAGGGCAATGCCCACCAACATTTTAATAGTTAAAAAATGTTAAAATACCTAGGTACTGTACAAGTTGGGGAGAATAAAAATATACAGTCTCATGCAGTTTTGTTTTTTTTTTAAATTTTTTTTGTGCGCAAATACTAGAGGTAGCATTTACAAATATTATTTTCTCCAGCCTATATGGTTCTAATTTCACTCAATTCTGAGTGTTTTATCAGGTGTAAATCAGTTGGAACTGGGAGCGCAGAAAAATATAAATACAATATGAATAGCTGCCTTTTCTTCTCTGCACCTTGATGCCAGTAACCAAAAAATAAGCAAACACCTCTATTAACTAATATTATTTAAGAAGTACGCTACACTAAATTTGGTGTTCAGGACTTGCAAATACTATGCTCTAAATCAAACTTGTATATGCAAATGATCCTACAGACCATGCAAATGATTTAGGGCAACACAAATAATGATTTTAGTGGGGCAGGAGGGGGAAGGGGAAAGAATACACTGAATTGTAATTCACCACTGTGCGAGCTGAAAGGTTTTCAGTTCCTATAGGTCTTGATAAGGAACTTGTGTTCTCATGCACTAATACTAACATGTCAAATTAAATTTAATGCTGTCAACAGAGAGGGCATACACTCCCAGGAAGTATAAAATTAAATTTGAGATTTCATTGTCAGTGTTCCACACCAAGATATTCCCAATAACCTTTTATAATAAAATCAGACATCAAGCAATGAAATGCAGGTTGTGAATCATTACAAAATATCATGACATGTCTAAAACTACAACCCTCTTGCTTCAGAAAAAATTTCCCATTCTAGTATATGACAGATTTCCATCAAGTAACCAGTGTTGATGCTCTGCACATGACTGATATATGATGTTTCTCCAGTTTCAGATGAATCTCTTGCTATTTAATTTAGGAAATTATTACAAAGGGCAGAAACAGTGGATTCCCTCAGATACAAAGGGAAGCCACCCAACACCTGGAATACTGATAATTTAAAAAGCATAATTAGGCCACCAGCAGCTTGAGATTTTTACATTATGACTCTTCTGCCTTTGTCAGAGATTGTGAACTGTAAGTTGGACAACTATATGTTGAATAGCTATCTAACCATCATTTCATATCTTGAGAAACTTTTGACCTTTCAGCCATTCCGCAAGAATGCAATAAGTGAAAACTAAAAAAATTAGAATGAGAGCTGTATTTCACTTTTCTGGCTAATATGACTTTTCTTTCTTTGTGTGTTTTGGAGTTTTATATTTTCTAAACGTTTTCAGGAATGTGTTTTGTTAAACACAAATAGACTATCTACCTTATTTAACTGAGATATCGATATGAGATCCAGCTCATGAAATGCACCATGCTTCAAGATTTAATTCCAAATTAACAACTCAATTTTGATGTGGATATATAGTCTTTTATCAAAGAACTCCAGATTTAGATCCCTCTCACACCTACCATACAGGTTCTCATGTTGTCCAAGTTGACATAGTTGATATAAAAAAAAAAAAAATGAAGTAGGTTATGAGCGTATTGGACAATGGGTTGTTTCGCAATCCTTTTAGTAGCACGCAGAAACAATGCTTCATACAGATGATCCTTAAATTTTTTTTAAGCACATTGATCCGATTCTGGAAAAAAAAAAAATTCCAAAGCTGTACTTGATCTCTAAATCTAATTTATGGAATACAGCCATATACTGCAGCATGGACAACATACAATATTTACATTCAAATGAGATACCCAATGAAAGAATCAAGTCGCTGTAGTGAGTGGGATACAATGAAAGCACCTTTTACTCCGTTCTTATCATTTCACTATGACTGGAAGGAGTACCTCTTACTTACATTACAAGACGAAAATACACTCAGCTAATATGAGATAATGTCATAGAAACTCTAGCATATAATCTCAAAGCAAAAAGCTCACAATAGTTAGCTAAAAAATCCCAGACTGCTTTGCTGTATAATACAGGGTGTTTAAAAAAAAAAAAGCCTGAATACCTTAGACGGCTTACCACTCAGTAACTTACTATCATATAAATTTATAGCACATACTATAGAGGAACCAAGGTTTGTCTTTCTTCAACAGTGGTGCATCAAAGTTTTATGCATTTCCATTATCAGGATGCACCAGTCTTGATTTTTTAGTACTGCATAAGATCATAGTCCATAGAAGTCAAATCCAAACATATCATGAAGTAGCATTTCATTAAGAATGTTAAGCCCATTTTGATGACATTATCCAACTGCTTTAAGAATTCAAAACGATAAGATCCTAAACATTTCATGAAGAATTTGATTCTTTTCGTGCTCATAAACTTGCTTGTGATCATGCTTTTCTTCAAACCTCATACCTGCCAGCTCTATAAAATAGAAATCTGTAAATGACCAACAGAAAGTCAACATTTGAGGATAAAATTTTGAAGCGGTAACCCAGGAATATCAAACTAAATTACTGGAGAAACTAATGGTCTAATATGAGTCCTTTGTCCATTCAAAAAACTAGTCTGACATAATTATGCAATCCCATTCAAGGGAAGTCACTCGAGTGCTGCCAAATAAGGGGTCTGTGGACTCTATGTCATTCATGCTATAATCAATTTTCGCAGTTCCGGAAGTGGAGAAAATCATGAATGCGAAAGAAAGCATCAATTGGGGCAAAGTCAGGATTGGTTAGGCAAGAATGGGCTGTTGAAAATGCACTTGAAAACTCAGGATTTCCCCAATAAATTTGGGAGGCTGGCAGTTCTGTGAAATTATACATCAATATGGACAAAGTGTTTGCAACTGTTTTTGAATCACCCTGTATGCTGGGATTAAAAAAAGAGTAAGACCAATCAGCAATAGTACAGCAATTCTATGAATCCAAGGTCAGTGAGGTCTGCAGTCTGAGAACTAACTAAATCTGGACCAAATTTCCAAGAATTTGTGCATCATGAAATCATTAATACATGGTCAAATATCCCAGTGCAAAGACTATTGTGAGATCTCAAGATTCTAAAGCGGAAGTGCGGGAAAAAATACCTTAAACTCAAAAATAAGCTGCCACTGTCCTGCACCTGTCAAACTGCAAGTTTAACACATCTCACATTTTGATCCAAGGTAGAAAAAGAGAAAGCAAGAGTATAAAACATCAATCATCAGACTGTGGCTAATTCACAAATATTGCATTGGGAATCAAAAGAAGTAAACTAGACCTCAATTCTTTGACATGTCAGTGATATAATTTTCTTAAACATCTGATTCAGAATCCCATAACCACTTTCAGTGGTCATAGCCAAGACTATTCCTTTTTTTGACAACTTTCTGAAAAATGTAGTGCCATTTCCCTCTTAAATATAAAAGACTGAGCCCAGATGAAATCAGCGAATGTCAGTTACGAAAAAGATAATAGCAGCAGGGAAGTCTGGAAGCGGGAGAGAACACAACAAACATTAATACATAGAAAGAATGATCTTGTGACATTCCATGTTTCCAAAACATAAACAGAACCTCTGCCCTACGATCACTCTATATAGGCATTATCTTCTGAGTGACCAACTGCTAGCCAACCTAACCAGCAAGACCAACAGCCTAACCAAAATCTGTCTTATTATCCAAATCCATCAGCAACTGGACATAAATATGACAAAAAAACATAAAGGAATAGTTTGTTTTCGATGTTTCACATAATCTGAAGAATGTAGATACAATGACTCAGGCTGTGAGTGCCACAGAACAGAAAAATCTACAGAATGGACAAAATTAAGTTTTGATGCCAAAAAAAAAAAAATGGACTTCCTCTGCAATCATGCCAATCATAAGATTAATTTCAGGTAATGGCAGCCACTTGTCAATGTGATCATAATCTAGCTGAGACGTCCACGGGAAAAAAAAAAAAAGTTCATTATTCAGAGGTAAATAATCTGTCTTACACAATAAAATAACCTAAACAATCACATCAGCAGTAAACCTTACTCTGTGCTAACAATCCCCAATGCTCCTCCTGGGAAAAACTGAAATCGCCAGCACAGTAATAGTAAAGTCAAGTTTTCTTCTGAGTTCATTGATCACACACATCATTGAGCGACTCACATCAAACCAGCTTTTGTCTCTTCAGTAGATCTTTTTATTCTGTGTTAAGCGTAGATGGACAGCATGTGGTGTCATTAACCTGACAAGTCAATAATCAAACTAAACATAAGATGGTCCACTCTGGCTTCACAAAATAAACCAGGAAGTAGAAACACACATTTGTGAGACAATTAAAATACAGATGCAATCAATGACATTTACTGATCAAACTGACTTTCTGCCATGACATAAAACGTTTGTTTTCATTTGCTGTTACAAGTTTCTTATTTCTGGGCTTATTTTTTTTGCCCATCTCACAAAAGGGTATATGAAATATTTTGGGTGTTTTCAAGTGAGAATACCTTCCAAAAGTTCAAAGCGAGATCTAATTCTCATGAACTGGTGTATCGATAGCTCTAGCTGTTTTGGAGATATTAAATATTTCCTGTTTGGGCGTACGTTAACAATTCTAAATCTCATTGAAACTTTAAAATGCTCTCCATTAAAATAGAGATAATGTTGCACGCACTCATCCTGTGCAAAAAATTAAAAAGGGGCGAGAAGAGCCACATCTAGCTGAATCTGACTTATGCAACTGAGCAGTAAAACTTTCAGTGACCAATGTATGTTTCTATCTTCCAGGCCTGTTTATGAAGTAGCAAAACAAACCACTGAGTCACAAGATTGGAGGGATCCAAGCTGACATCATGATAATATACATCAACTATGTTATGGCAGTTTTCATCGTGTAATAACATTTGCACATGACCCTTGAAGCTCTTGCAGCGATGAATATTTACACACTTTAACAAGCTAAGACTTGCACCCATCCTGGAGTGCTGCCAGAAAATGAACATGGCAATATTAAAGTGATATTACTCCATGGGGGACACCAAAAGTGTAGGGGAGCTGTCATATCACGGACTGAGACTGACAAACATTTTCTGTCTGTAAAAGCCCCATCATACTATAGTATCATCTCTGAATTTTCCAGAGACAGTATGAAAGGGCAATCCAATTTATATCTAAAATACCTTTGAGTGAAAATGTCAGTCCTCGTCTGTTAGGTGTTTATCATTATATAATAGCACTTTGAGGGAGTCCCACAACATTTTCTTGCTCAAAGTCAAGCCCAATATAAAGGCTGACTCAAAGAAAGTGCTGAGGGAATTTACAGAGGCTGTAGAAGAGGTACTATCAATATATGAAACCATGAGGACACACCACATAATCATTCATACTACATGTATTTTTGGCATAAAACAAGAGTGATATGTTGTGATATTAACTGTTCAGAGAGAGGCATAGATCTCTAAGTATAATATAATAATATACGAGCGAAGCCCATATCTGTGTACACGAATGATCTTGATTATGTGTTTAGAAAGAAATTTAGGTATAAATCTGTGAAGAAAGAGCCCGAAAATGAACATGCTTTTAACTCAAAATGCTGACCCTCTGCAAATTTAGGGTAAAAACAGCTTGCTTCTATTTTGTGTGGTTCCCTTAGAATCAACACAACTGTAATCTTAGTATATTTTATTATACTACTTCAACAATGAAAAGAAGTATTACTACTTTCTCTAAACAGCCAATATTAACAAAGAGAACTGTGACTTACAGCATACATGCAATCCAGAGCTTAAGAAATAACAATCTTCAGCAGAGAGCTGTCCTAACTTTTGTGCCAAACTAATAACTCTAAGTAAAAAAGCAGCTTTATCATGATTAAAATAACTTGAAGAGAGAACAGCTAGCTCCATGCTGCCTATCTATCACAAACATCAGTCATCAGAATTGTGTATTCTATAGTCCTCTTTTGCACCACAAACCACACTGGTTCTAAAAATTTTACCAGCACTGACCATCCAGCATCCCACAGTTTACAAGACTCCCTTAAAAAAATAAAAACTGTGTGCACTGTGGAAGTTTCAAGCCTACATGCATCTGATCTGTGCCATTTGCAGCGCCATTCTCCTCCCAGTTTTTTTCTCACTGCCCGTCTGCATTTTTAAATTTTTTTTTTGCATTATGTTATTAAACACAACTGAGCAAATTCCCTTGACTTCATCAAAAAACAAAATAAAACTTTCAGAAATCGCTTTTCTTCTACAGAGCTGAAATTCTCATAGCACAATCAGCAAACATCATGGGTTTGAAAAAACATGAAACAGGACAAGCTATGATGGACCTAAACACTGGTGAAGCTGTTATAAATTTAACCACCAACAATTTTCTCTTTTTCCAAGCTGTAATTAATTTTATTCAAGTATTTCATTTAGTAGAAAGCTCTGAACCTGCTAAATGCAAGGATGAAAGTGAAATAATTTCTCAACCAAAATGTCCATCCTTTTATAGCAAACTGCCAATTTGCACAGATCCTCATCAGTACAGTTCTGCTTTAGCCTAATAGGGTCACATTTTAGCTTAGTCTCTTTCCACAGACCATATCGTCTCTGTAACCCTGAAATTAAATCTACAACTTGCAAACTGTTATATCCATCAAAATCAGATGGTCCATGCAATATTTTGTTTTAGAGTTCTATGCCAAACAAGTCCAATCTAATTTGGTTCTTCACTTTGCAATTTATCTCGGTTGATTCTTCATCTTGAGCTGCACCTTAATACTCATGCAATGCAGCATAGGGCGGTAAACATATATACAACAAAGAAGCTCATTCTTTCCACCAAAGATTTGAAAACATGGTCTCAGAAACTTGCTGCCAAACCACTCTCAATAAATATTTAAAGGTAATGGTCACAATTAACCAGCCATACACTTTGGTAAAATAACAGTCACAAAATTCAATAAATTCTTTTGCTTTCAAATAAAAAAAACACCCTGATTCTTAAAAAACATGCTAAAAAATATGACAAATCATTCTCATTTCTAAAGCATCTATTCATCCACCTACTTCTCCATCCATTCACACATTCACCACTCCATCCACGCATTCAACCCACCTACCAAACAATTCATCCAAACATCCATTTATTCATTCAATATTCACTAATCCATTCGTCCTCTATTCTGTATTTTCTAAATGAACAGCTGCATCATCATACAATGAAGATGTTATTATGTCAATACAATAAATGTACAGTATATATATATGTACTATTACTATTAGTTAGACATCAAATTTGCTGTATTGTTTACTGATGAACACATTTTGGAGTCATAGTAATTCCCATTTCACTCCATGATTACCAGGATGATCTACATTTGTTTGGATTCAGCAATTTCTTTATTCAACCTCAAGAAAAAGCCTCAAACCTTATAAGAAAGATCCAACCTCAAGAGAAAGTTTTCCATGTTGCAAGTAGTACCTGTCCTACCAAGAGTGATGATAGATCTTAATCATTAAGTCAGTGTTGTGATGACAACTAAAGACAACTGACTTATATTAAGAGCTACTGATCTCCTGAGCACAAATCTGATTTAATCAGGATTCAGCTTTCATAGTCTGCACTTAATCAAGAATGCAAGAAAGCTTAAAACCAATTGGGTGCTTGTCCTCATTTAAAATTTTCTGCACAGGTGCCATAAAATCATGTCTCTGAAAGATGCAGTCTAAACCCACAATGCTGATAAAACAATTCACATCATATATGTTGATACCCATTGAGCACTTTCTTAGTACTGATAACCGGCCCATTCAGTCACATTACTGAATGTGATCAAATTTGGTGTTTGTACCAGTAAAGATCAAATTTCCAGCAGTTTCTAAAAGAAATCTGATAAAATTGGGAGATTCTAATGCAATCTGGGAAGAAAAAAAATTCTAGGGGGTTCTAGGCTTTCCATAAGTGCTATGAACCCAGTCAAAGTATCAGACTGAAACATCTGCAGCTGCATTACGAAAACACTGTTTACTTTTAGATCATTCATTTCCATCTCTTGATTAAAATCATACTACTTCTGGCATTACTTCATTAAATAATAGCAAACCTAGTCTAACATTCATTCAGTGGGACTGCATTAATGCGTGACATAATTTAAAAATGTAATGACATGCAACCCCTCCCCCCCCCCAGCCCCCTTTCCCCATTATGAAAGCTCATATCACCAAACCCTACCATTCCCACCTCTCAAGCATCATTTTCACAGCTGCTTTAAGTGATTTTCTTCCTTCCTCTCCCACGACCCCTTCCTCGCGGTCGCCCTCTTCCTCGTGATGATGTCTTCGTCTTAGGAAAGCACTTGGAACAGAACCACTGTTGCTCCTCTGGAGGAGCTTCGGTGATACCAACACATGGCCTGTAAGGAGAGCAAAAACAAAAGCATGAAAATCTCATACATGAAAAATCAATGGGTGATCTGATGGAACTAAAACAATAGGTTTATACTAAGAAGAGGAAGAAAGAGAGAGCTGATAAGATCCCATAGATTAAGAAGATAATGAGGAGGACAGAAGTAATACGTGGGTTGCTCAATGCCTGAGGAATGTTTAAGCAAGGAAACAAGATGCTGAGAAAAGTGCACAAGAGACTGCATCACTCTGAAAAGCACGAAGTTTTTTCAAGCGGATAAGTTAAGGAATAAACAGATACAGGTGCAGATAGCAAAAATACATGGGCAAGAACTTGCCAGTTGCACGCTTCCACAGATCCACAGCTGTGATGATAGGTGCTGATGACTTTTAACTTTCAAAGTAATTAACAGTTACATTTCTGTATGGGCCAGACTTACCAGTGATACCAGTTGTCACACATATCACAGCCAATCATCTCACTGCCATCATCTGGATGTTTACATGCTGGACAGATCCACACCTTCTGACCTTGGTCATCCTGAAAGAAAGAGCAGTGAATGTTAACTCTCTTCAGAAGCATTTAACACTTGCAAGGCAAACAAAACCTCCGAGGTGGATCGACTGTGAACAGTTCACATCATCTTTTACCCCATCATTCACTACATTTGATAAGCGAAGCCTGATGAATCCATTGCCCACAAAAAGTCTCTCCTTATATATTTTTCATTCTTTTCATTTCTGGAAGTCATGATCTACTTTAACCTGGGATTCAGCATCAGCAAAGTCCATTCACAGGCCCACGACTGGCCATACATTTTCTTGTCATCCTTCTAGGACAACGGGATAGGAGGATATACAGTCAATGGGCAAACGGCACCATCTACTCTTTAAGATCTTTGCTGCAGGAGATTAAGCAAACACAGGTCTGCCTAGAGGGCAGGGATGCCTGTTACCAAGCCAGTGAACACTATCTTATTTCAGAAGATTTCTGTATGAGCCCCAAACTTTGAAGCCACAAGAGAAAAATGGCATCTGTGAGGCTTTAAGATGATTGTGATGAGCACATAAGAAAATTTCCCCTTTATTTCAATATATAAATCTCTTAAATTTAAGAAAACACATATTCAGAGACTGCTTAGTTGCCATTATAAATGTCATTAATACTTACATAGAAAACACAGACAGTTTCTGCCTCCACAGTCCGGGCTGGCTTAGATGTTGAAGATGACGATTTCCCAGATGATGCTGGGGAGGCATTGTCTTTCCCTTGTGACCTGGGTTCTGGGGTCCCTAAGAGGCGAGACCCTGGCCGTGAAGATGGTTGGACCACTGGGCTTGGGGAACGCCGTGTAGGGTCAGGACTTCCAGGTGCAGGAGACTGGGCTGGAGAGGGAATATCTCGTGAAGGTGAGGCTGTGGGAGTACGAGGAGTAGGAGTTGGGGAACGATGGGGTGTTGGTGACACCGGCAGATTCCAGTCTGGGGAAGGAGGGGGTGATGTTGAACCTGGTGTGGGGGGCTTGGTGGGTGAGGGAGAGCGTTGCCGCTGGTGACGAGCATTGGCAGGCGATAGGGCTGGAGGAGGTGTGGGCTTCCGCCTAGACAGGGAGGGTGGTGGGGTGGGAGAACGACGGGGAGATGAATGTGATGGGGATCTTGCGGTCCTGGAGGGGGGATGGGGTGATGGGGTGGGACTTTGAAAAGGCAGTGATGGTGGGGATTTTTCTGGAGAGGATGATGACATTCTCTGAAGTTGAGGAGGTGTCTGTCGTCTGGGTTTAGATGACTTCACTGGTGACAAGGATGAAAGGGATGATGATGAACTGGAGGACAAGGATGATAATGAGCGTTTTCTTTCCTTCCTCTTTCCTTTGCGGCCATTCTTGTCTTTCACAGGGGACCTGCTCTGTCTCGGTTTAGGGGGAGTTGGAGAAACAGACTGTTTCCGTCGATGATCACCACTGTTCTTTATGTGTGGTGAGCGAGAACCTCGATCGCTACTTGATTTCGTAGGGGGTGGAGGGGTGGGAGTTTTGCTGGGAACTGGAGGGGTTGGAGTAGATCGCGGAGATGGTGAGGTTTTGCTACTGCTGGGTGAAGCTGAGTGAGATTTGGTGGAGCCTGCTAGTGGGGAGGACTTGCGCTTGTTTCCTTCTGATTTGCTTGATTTCTTCGCTTTTTCTTCCGTCCCTGGCCCTTTTTTCGTGATGAATCTGGAAAACAGGGCAAACGCAAACGACTTTGAAGGAAGTATAAAGTGAGGATGAAGTTTCAATTTCAAGTATGCAATGGAAAATCTCATAAATATGAGATAATATAGAAGCTTGTTCTTCCACATTTTGCTGGCATGAAAGAGATGTTCTGGATTTTCTTTCTAAACCTGAACAATATGCTTGAGATTTTCCATTGCAGTAAGTGATAAGGTATCTCAGCAAAAGTTATATGCCATGAAAAATTTGTTTAATGAAAAGTGCAAGCCTAAATCCCTAAAGCCAAATTTTCATGATGGTAATTTGTAGCAAAAATATAAATGTACATCTACATACAGATCAGGAGGACTTGCAACGCTACTGTCCTCTACTAAAAATCAATTCAAAATATCTTAAATCCAGTTATCTCAGGAAAGTGTCTTCGTATCTTGGAATCAATATTACAAGATAGATGTATGACAGATTTTGTAAACTGGTTTTTAATAAGGTTTCATCAAGCATAGGATATATAAGGTCATATTATATTATTTTCCTTAGGAGTCCCAAAATTCTTAGAATGACACAGTGTGTGAGGCCTTCATACACTTGCACACAAGGTAATCATGTTTTAATATAGTTCTAGTTCTACTATTAGAATTTTAATATAAATGGCAGCATATAATGGCAAAATTTTTGACACAAGATCAACAATATAGGCGTTGCTTTGTCATTATTTTCCCTATGCTTCTGAATGTTAAAAATGTCCCTTTTTTTATATACGATGTTTAGTTTTCAAAAACATTTTGTCACTCTGCCTTCCACGCATTAATATCTGTAAGAGTGACATGATTGTGAGGATTATTTCTCAGTGAAGGAGGGGCATACAGCATACAAATGGATCACTCTCAGTTATTTTGTTTCCATGTCATCTGGTCACCGCATGCTACAGCTCAAGCAATCATTATTTCTGCTTTCCACTTTTCTATTATCTGAAGACTGACATGTTTGTAACATCTGGCCTAAAGGCTGAGACATCTTTACTTTCCAAAGCAAGATCTGAAGACACAATCATCATCCTGTTTTCCTTAAACCAGAAAAGAGCTTCACTGACATTGACTAATTGAGAATTGTCTATTGCCATTTGGAAACACTGCCTCTGACCCCACAATAATCGAAATTTCGGAGGCTGATGCTCTCCATCCCTTCCAGACAAAATGGGAAGACACCAACGTAGTAAGCTGCACCCTAAACAGGCTAAGAGAATAGAATCTTGCAACTGAATCAAGAAAGAATTCACATGATCACTCAGACAACCATTCTGCATTCACAGTTGGCAAAACAAGCTGAATCAGAGTGGACTTTCTCTCTTTACAATGACACTACTTCTGTAACACATGACAGATAAACACTGTTATTGCAGTCAATGGAATGTGATGCTGAAATACCAGCACTCCTTTAGAGGCATGGCCACAGCAAATTATTCTATATTTCCTTGTTATCAATACTGGTAACTCCAGTATCTGTTTAGTCTGGAAACTAATAAGATTTTTGTGAAAATTCCTGAACAGCCAACTTCTATGGCAGAAGGTAAAACCATACTGGCTAAATACAAAGAAATTCAGAAAATGTGAAGCAGTTAGGCAGATCTTCCCACTGTTGTAACTATGTTCTTCTCATCCGTTTTCTAGACTTGGCAGATACTGGAGTAATCAGTACTGATTACCCAAAAACATCGAACAAATAATCAGGACCAACTTCTAAAAGAGTGCCACTACATCTCAGCAGAGACTTCTCAACCAATGAAAGCCTTCATCAAACACACTCTATCTTGTGATATGTTGCCTCTGATATGATCAGTTGTGTAAATAACTGTGTAAGATTTTGCTTCGTCTGCCACAATGCCACAATCTATACAAATGGCAGCAACCAGGAGGTATACATTAGAGGTTTCTACAACTTACGAGTCAAATATCCTGTGGGAGGACATCATAAAACTTTCAAGTTGTCTGAAGGTCTGACAGCTCAATCAATTATGTATTGCTGCTATTATGAATAATTCTGATGATGGCAGAACCCTCTTTCCAGGTCATATGTCCATGTGTTTTTATTTCCCTTCAACAAACTGTTACCATGTGCCTCCAACATGCATACTTCAGTAGTTTTTATTGATTCTGTGCTTATGCACGGCACCAATGGCACAGCTGTGGCCACTGTTCATCAAGTACAACAATCAAACAAGTTATCAATTTTCTGAGCTGTGTTCAGTTTCAGAGATTTACCAGGGAAGAGGTGAAATTAGCAATTGTAGAAAAAAAAAAAAAAACCTAGTGTCTCTCCAGCTAAGATAACCTGAATTCTATTCACAATCTTCAACTCATGAAAAAAATGAAGATTAAAAAGATGAGAGAGAATAAAAACCTTAAACTGAGACTTAAAGATTCCAATGGAATGCGCACACAGAGAGTGTCATACATCACTAAAGAGGAAAAGGTTGAATTCTTCCCATGTAATTGGACAGAGATATGTACAAGCCTGGGGCACAACATTTGGTTCTTTGAAACAGTACTACTTGATTTATCCACCAATCTTGTCACTTAGTATAAACTGGAGTACATATGCAGCCCTATTTTCCACCAGTTTAGTCCAACAGTGATCTTTACAAGGGAATTCTGCTGCAACAGTCTAAAATTGTCCACAGACAAGTTTATCATGCAAACTGTCCTCCTAGTTTCAGGCCTCCCCACTCTCCCTGCCCCCATTACAAGGCCACAGAAACTATTTTCTTATGAGAACACAAAGAGTTTGTTGAGAATTAAAGTTTAAATCTCGGTGCACGATGGAATGAGAGGTGAGAATGCAACTGTTCTCTCTTGCCCCTTTCCTATTTACTACCACAGCAGTTCTCAGACTGACACAGGCTTGGCAGGATGCCGATATAATTTTAGAGAGCCAAAAAATTAAACTTCAAAAAATGGCGAAAAATAATAAAGGAACATCCCCCTTCCCCAAGCAAACAAGAAAAGATGAAAGAACTTTAGGTCTGAACAAAGACTTGTATGTTAATCAAGGTTTCCAAAACACTGGCCACTGTTTGCTGCCATCCTTGTAGACATTAACTTTTAAGAGGCAACTTCAGGAAGCACAGTGAATTCTTATCTCCAGTAAACAGGTGAAGCAAACGAAAGACTGAGCTAAAAGGATGTTGTGCTAGCAAAAGCATCAGAACCGGGATGTTAGATGGACACCTGACAAGATGGCTGAGGCATCAGAATGCAGTATTACAAGTTGTGGAGCTCAGTGCAAGCACTGCATTAGCACTGTTTCCTTTCAACAATTCAATACCAGATGTTCTAAGACACTAAAAAATATCAACAGATCTGAAGATACTCACAGCTTTGGGAGAACTTTTGGTGGTGACATGGACTCTCTCTTAGCCCCTCCAATAGATGATGGTGAGGCGGGAGAACTGCCCTCTCCAGTAACCATCATGGATGATGAAGATCCTGCACCACCAATTTTTATTTTCAGTTTCACCCCACCCATACTGACAGCTGGGGATGACTCTCGTGATTCCCTGGACTCCTGCTGTGAAAACAAATATTAAAGGTTTATGTAAATCACCAATCCTCCCCAGGTTGGATGTCATTTTCCAGGAAGATTCGAATGCTTTTTCAGGAGTACAGTTGCTAAAATCAAAATAAATTCTTGAAACAATGGAGGTCATATCAGCCGCAAAATCTTGCAGATTTTTTTGCTAGCATTGACTTTGCCAGCTGGAAATCAGAAATGTGCAAATTTTGGAGCAACTCACCTTAACTTTCTCTTCCCATTTTTTATCCTTCTCCTTCTCTTTCTCGCGATCTTTCTCCTTGTGTTTTTTCTTCTTTTCTTTATCCCTTTTCTTCTCCTTCTTATCCTTTTTGTGTTCTCTTTCCTGAGAAGGATGAAAACAAAAGGTCAAAGGATTAACTTGCTATGAAAACACAACAATATGAACAAATACAATAGAAATATAAAATGTCTCACACCCAGTCAAAATGAGGCTTATTTTAGTTTTCTACCAAATGAAGTTATGAGATTGATAAGAAAGCTTAATGTTCATTAGATGAAAACACTTTTGAGCTCCATTATTCTGGCCTGAGTTATAACTGTTGGAAGTGGCTTGGGGCAACATTCATGCAATGTAATAAAAATTTAGAAACTCATGACTAAAGAACAATGCTTCTTAAACAGAATTATCTAAGCTGCCTCTTAAAAGGTCAGATTTACCCACAATTACAAATTATTTGCCCATAAAATTAAAAATTTTGTGTGCAAAAATGATTTTACTCTCAATTTCCACATAACAAACAACTGATCCTGCATAGCCCAAATCACCCTCAGAGCCTGATATCTCAGTTTCTTGTTTAACGTCATAATCCTCCTTTTGACAGTTTGTACAATATAAACAGGAATCCTCATGTACAGTACCACTTCATGACCTCAAATCTCATGCACTCAAATGATCACTATACTTGCTCTAGTTACACATCACTATCTCTTACATCAAATTTTACTCATGATTTGCACACTTCACAAACTCAAACTGACTGGCTACTGCATCTGAATTTGAAGTCGTGAGATTACACATCCACAAATGAATGTAGGTCTATGGGGTTGAATTTACTGTCCAGTGTGGTGAGCTTTGCATCAACTTTTCTTATCTGTCTGCCAGAAGCTAAAGGAATACAGCTGTTGCCTATTCTTATGTATTTGTTGTTTTCCTAACCAGCAAGATGAATTTACATCAGCCTTATTTGGGGTCACGAGTTGTAAAAAGAGATAATGCCTGCAAATGAGCATACCCTTGTTGTCTCTAACTAAACTGGGGGGAGGTTCAAAATGATAAGGCATAGCATAATTGTCAGTTCTCATTAAAATTGCTTTTATGAATGAGTGGTCAAAGGGAACTGCCAAAGAAAATTGGAGTAAGAATCTAATTATGTAGGCAGCTAGTAATAAAACACAGGAAATAATTGCATGTTTGACCTCAGATCTATTGTGTAATATAAATGAAAATATGAACAACTTGAAAGGTACTAAGCATTTAAATAAGTGAAAGCAAGAAAGAGCAAGACAAACTGAAACTGTACAGAAAATAGAAAAGAAAGCAAGCAAGATACCTTGCTCTTTGCCTGTTCATCTTTAGCATGTTCCTTCTCCTCCTTGAGTTTGTCTTTCTTCTCCTTGTGGCGATCTCCTTTCTCATCTTTACTTTTGTGCACCCCTTTCTCCTCTACATTCTTCTCCTTGGGTTTCTGCTTCTCTCTGTTTAAGTCTAGCTTAAATGGTTTGACTGAGTGATCTGATGTTTCCACTCTGGATTCAAACTTGATTTCAGGAGCAAAGAGTGGCTCTTCTGGTTCCACTTTCCTGGAAACCCTATGGCTACTTGCTGAATGTTTTGAAGATGGGGTAGGATGTTCATGCTTTGTAGCAGGCTGTGGGGGTGGTGGGGCTGGAGAGACTGTTTCAGCAGCACTTGGACGTCTTGCCTTGACACTATGGTCAGGCGGACTGTCGTTGAACTCATAAACCTGAAGCTCCTCTGATGAGTATTTGTCTGATACAAAGGGTTTAATGTCCACAGGAGGAGGAGGCTCAGGAGGTTTCTGAATCTTTGGTGGCCTTCCTGGCTTCCTTTTAACTTTCTGCTCTTGTGGTTTGCCATCTGTTGAGCTTTTGGATGCTGTGTCTTTATCACCTGATGTTTCATTAGTCTTGCTTTCAGCTTTAACATCTTTCTTCTTTCTTTTCTTTCCCTTACTCCCTTTCTCTGGGCCATCACGCAAAACAGCATTAATACTATCATCAATGGCATCCAGTCTCGCCTTTTTCTGTGCACCTCCTTCTCCATCTGTGATAATACTGTGTTCTGGAGAGGCCCCTCGAGATGATGAAGGACTTGACAGATTGCGTATTTCTTCATCTGAGTCAAGAGGTGCTGCCTTTTTCTCCTTTTTCTTTTTACCTTGTTCTGAGACCTTCTCCAGTGAGCTGCCATCTTTCAGTTGATCTGGGATTTTGAGATCTTTCGATTTGGATTTAGAAAACAACTTGGCTGACTTCTTTGACTGCTTGAGCTTTTTCAGGAACTTTGCTGCTGCCTTGCTGCTCGCCGATTTCTTTCCAATCTCTTTTCCTGTCATTTCTACAGCTGCCTTGGCTGCCTGCTCATGCAGCAGCCCTTTTTTGTGCACAGATTTCTTGCTCTTTTTGCTTTCACCTTTACCACCGGCAAGACCATCAGTTCCAATACCACCAACATTGAGTTTCGTTCCACTACCAGGATCCTTTGTCTTTCCTGAGTTTTCTTTGTTGGCAACCTCAACAAGAGATCGTGGGTTTGGTGGAGGCATGCGCGGCTCAGGCAAACGTCCCTGAACACCTTGTCGAGTGGTCAGTACCCCATTTGGCCCCATGAATACACATGTCATTTCATACTGAGAATGGCCTGCCTCCTCTGGTAAATTTGATGTACCAAACCTGAGGAAAACAAAATCATTTCTTAACAGTCACTAAAACTTGTGTATGGTAATCATCCCCTTGATCTAGACTAAAAGTGATCACCTTAGACAAGTAGCTACCTATGCAGGCTACATTGTGGTTAGCTCTTAGAGAAATTTACAAGACAACCTTTCTGTCTGGTTGTCATTATTCAGAATTAAGTAATCTTAGTAAGTAATAGGAGAAATTCGTTATGATTTGTCAGTAGGGAGAAGAATTGCAAACTGTCAAAAACGGTTCATTAAAAAGAAAAAAAGGCTCTTTACCTTGGACGTTTGCTTGGAGGCATCTCAGGTGTGGACATAGGTGCAGATCTCTTTTCGCCAATATTCGCTTCTTCCTTTTCTCCATTTTCTTGACTACCTTCTATTTTGACTGGAGTATCTGTTCCATTGACAGTGGGTGAGATCTTCTCTTCAGGTATTTCATCTGCAAAAAAGAAACAAAACCATTATTTTCTGCCTCCCTTACGCTCACATATGGATTAACGTAGGTGTTGTGCGTGTGTGTGT
>JAWQUT010000145.1:792289-802416 GCA_033807755.1 Ellobium chinense | reverse complement strand
GAATGTGCGTGTGTGTGGGGGTGTGGGTGGGTGGGTGTTTATTTCTTTGTTTGTGTGAGTGCATGCATGCATACCTGCCTGCCTATCGTCTGTCTGTCTGTTTGTGGGCACGCACACACATTTATGTGTGTAAACATGGCGTTGTCCTTATGTTTGTGAATGCTGTTCCTCAAAATAACTCAGACACTTGAACTTTTCTTATTCTCATGCTCTTTTGCTCTGTCTCTCAGTTGTTCTATTTCTGTTTCTATGTTTGGCTTTCAGACTCCTATTCACTTCAATGTTCATGCATGTCTCTTACTTCAATTGTCAGCCTTGAAACAATGCTATGACACAAAACGCCAACTATTTTTTAAAATAAATTCTATTCTTCTGAAACGTTTTATGTTAACTCTCAGCAGAACAATATTTGATTTTCAATTATATTCTTCCTTCCACTAGCAGTGTCCTTTGTCTTCCTGAGTACATGTCAGGGCACATCTTAGTTGCTTTTCATATTAATAAAATAGCAGTGGTTACTTATTGCAAGCGTGGAACTGCGAGAAAAGCCCAAAGAGTTTTCAAAAATCACTGTCCTTTGTGCCTTGCTGCTTCCATTTTCTTTAAAAGCCAGTGTAATGTAATCGACTTGCTCCTCAAATTCATTCTCATTCCCTACCCAAGTTCATTCCTCTAAATCATGTAAAGAATTTATTAAAAGCATACTTCACCTTTCATGTTAGGGAACATATAAGGCATATGGTCAGGAATATGTTCCTCTCTATGGTGCAGAATTTCTCGACTGCGGGGATTTGGAAAACCAAGATTATTAGGCTTTGGTGCCGGGAATTCAATGACTTCATGAGCAAAGGGAACTGGATCAACATGACGTACATAGTCCTCAAGTTCTGACACTGTGATGCCCATGTGCCGAAAAGCTAAGCCTAAGTCATCCAGATTTGGCTGAGTGCGCCCAACTGAAAGAGATTATAGAAAACATAAAGTGATGGCTTCCATTTAATTAGGCTAAGTGAATTCACTCTGCCTTTCTTCATCAGTTTAAGTTCCAAATGAAAACATGTCTATGCATATATTTAATTGAATGGCATATAATTTTTGTTTGGCAAAAGACATCCTGTCTGCCTATACAAGAAGTTTGACTCTTGAGTTTTAAAACCATCTCCTTGAAAAACTATGAAAAGAATTTGCCATCAGCAGTATATAACAGGATCAGATGGAAAACAATGTACTGTTTCCATCCTTAATGCTGATGGTATAAATACAGTGATGCAACTGCTGTAGCATACAATAGTGTCACAGCAACAATTGTAGGTAATAGACTGGTAGTAAAACTGCTCAACTATCAAGTCATGTAAGCCATGGATAAACTACTTATAAAATAGTTTCAGTTCAAAACAGGATCTTAATGCATCAACTTACATTGCTCACTAAATCTGTGAGTGGTGTCTGCAAGTTGCAGGAGATACCTCTCCAGAACATCTGTGAGAACCTCTAGTGATGAACTCTGAGCAGAGTTCCAGCCCAGATTCTGACATATCTGGGCTACTGAGATTCGCAGCAAACTGTGAGAATACTGCTGGGACATCTGCCAAAGGAAATAAAGGAAAAAGTAAATTTATTTCAAAATAAGAGACACTTCAGTGGTGACCTCATTTATACCAATCCTGAGAATTCTAATGACACTCAGCACAATTTTTCAAATACAGTGGCGCTTAGATATTAATTACCCATATAAAATACATATTTTAGTGTTAAGTATGAATGTCAAAGGCATGGATTCATTATTATTCTGTCATTTCTCAGATGGACATCTATAATGACTACACTTCAACAACAGAACAGAAATACTTTCTCCATGAACCAAGAACAAATTTACTGTCGAGGTTCTGCTGCAATCACTTTCACAAAAAAGACTATTTTATGTAGACTGACCTATAAAAAAAGAAGTTTAATTTGCATTAATACAGAAGCAAGAACTGAATCAAGAATTTTATCACACTGTGCAATTCACATTGATAAAGTAAAAAACTAGACCTTCAACAGCGACTGTGTGGTGTTTTTCACTCTTCAAAATATAGATGGACACAGACTGCCACAACATAAAATTATGAAACAGCACCCAGTGGTTTGATATGTGACTTGGTGCTAGAATTCAGCATGTATTTCTCATTCTAAAGCCATAAATCTAATTGATGGGTCAAATTTATATCTTTAGTTTCTGCACTGAGGTTCTTTTTTCCTCTATAGGCACATGCAGACATGTCCAATAACTGCCAGACTGCTAGCCCTGATGGGAGAAAAATGGTTCAATCCAGAAAAACACTGCACCAAACTGCCGGTGGCTTAACTTCTAGATATATATGTGTCCTATTGCCATGTCTTTTCGGTCAGACAAAATCTGATTCTGTCCAGCAGAATCTAGACACTCACCAAAACAAATGTCCAGTCAACATCTTGACCATTGTTATAATGTCTAAAGTAGAATTAGGGACCTATTTTGACAGGCTCAGAATAAAAAAGGGGAGAAGACAAGGATCAAGGATGTTCTTGTTAAAGCATAGATTTTGCTGTAGCAGATCTTGCTTGCAATTTAGGGACTTTGCAGTCTCCAATGACTGGAGAAACCTGTGTGACTGGTTTAATATTACAAGATGTTCTGCATAAATACTTCAGTAGCACTTTCTGATAAAGTGTCTCCGCTATAACATCATACAGTGTGCATGGGCTGATGCACTGCCTCTAGAGAGGCTTCTCACTCAGTGATCAGTTTGAGACAAGCATTGAATGGAGATTATGGAGGTGCTGACAAGGCAGAAAGGAATTCAGAAAGCAAGCTGTACAGAAACTAGACTACTTAATCCTTCATAATATTCATTATCACTTCTAATACACATAAACAATCACTCATTTGTAATCATTAATTCAGTGAATTTCTTACTTTTATTTTAGATTATTGCATCACACAAAATCTAGTGTCACTGAAGATGTTCCTGAAACCATCCATCTACATTTCCTCTTTGGGTCAATCCCTTTTAAGACGTCAGCCAACTGCGCACTTTCAAAACCGTTGTAAAAGAGTTCACCATAACAGCTTTCTGGACATAACAACTGATTTGCCGCACCCTTTCATATAATGATATATAGTCTAAAGGTATATCAAAACTCTTATCTGGTTTTGAGTAATTTCAGCTTCCATCCTGTCCATGTCAACATTTACATGGCTGTACTGTTGAATGAGTGTAGTTTCAGTTTGGCTATAGGGGCTATACGTCAAGTGAATCAAAAGCTAGCCAAACTCTGTTTGCCATAGATCATGGAATAACAGAGGCAGGAGCTGAAGTATGGCTGCAGTGCTATATGCGATGGGTTGGAACTAGACCTTCAACAGCGACTTCGTAACGAGTATAGGCGCAAGGTCTTAAGGTAGGTCTTGCCCGCTTGCTTCTCTACCCAGTCCCCAATTCACTGGTCGAATATTTAACAGCGGTGCAAAATCATCTGCATCTCATGACGGAAGTGCAACAACATACTGCAACCTTTTTCTATCGCTGAAATTTATGCACAAGAGGAGAAATTAATGAATGTGTGAAACATTGTGCATAATTTTTGTGATACATTGCACAACTCAAATATGTTCATCGATAGAATCATTGTTTGGTCGCCATTTTGCAAGTGTTTATTTTCTGGATTGGATTCCATTCAGGGTGACAAATATAAATTATTTATTTAATAAAGCATAGTTGTCCTAAATGGACATAAAAATATATAAAGTTAAATATCAGTATCAAGGAGACATTTCTTTCTGAGATATCTGATATAAACTAATTTTGCAATGAAACGTAATAGAATGGTGTCCACTTCCAGACCACTTTGTAGTGAGGAGGAACTGTGGGAAATACCTGCTGAGTGACGATGGTTGCGTATGACGCCAAAACTCAGCTGATGGTGTAGCGAACAACACATGTCACTGTTGCCAGTGACAGGATTTAACCTTTAAACAAGCCTCGCTTAACTTTATACATTCACGAAGAACATTGGCAGAAGTCGGGCATTTGATTTGGAAATCTTGCGCATTCTGCGTACTAGAAAGTGTTCCCGGCACGAGCGTAATCTGCTCTAATTTCTATTACAAGACTGCAGTCTTTGAAGATTTTTGTGTCAGCTTGTTCCACAGATATTAATCGATTTATTTGGAATACTCTCTGTCACGGTCCAGATTAGCAACGAACCAGTTCATCATGTGTCACCAATAACACCATATGTGCCCCACTGTCAGTTAACTATATACAGCTCTTGTGCTTAGTTGTGAGAAAAGACCAGTTTGATCACATCTAAGGGGCAGCAATGGGTTTCTTTGATGCACTAGCTCAGTGGCTTGGGGTGAAGAAGAAGGAAGTGAATGTAATGGTGGTTGGTTTGGACAACAGTGGAAAAACTACCATTATCAATCATTTCAAACCCCCTGAGAACAAGAGTCATGATATTGTTCCCACTGTAGGTTTCAATGTAGAGAGGTTCAAGTCTAAAGCTCTTGCTTTCACAGCCTTTGACATGTCTGGACAAGGACGATATCGTAACCTTTGGGAACAGTATTACAAGGAATGTGATGGAATAATCTTTGTCATTGATAGCAGTGATAAATTGCGCATGGTTGTTGCCAAAGATGAACTAGACCTACTCCTACAACATCCTGAACTCAAAAATAGAAGAATCCCTATTCTATTCTTTGCAAACAAAATGGATGCCAGAGAGGCTGTGTCTAGTGTCAAATGTTCTCATCTCATGGGATTGGATACAATCAGGGATAAGCCATGGCATATATGTGCTAGTAATGCCTTGACTGGAGATGGCCTGCATGAAGGTGTTGACTGGCTCACTGACCAGCTAAAGGATGCCCTTGAAAAGAAGAAGAAATAGACACACACACTACAATAACATAGAATCAAGGAAATGTTTGCATCATGAAGATGAACATTATTGATAAAGAAAAAAGGCCTTGAACATCTCTGTCATTTTCTGATAGTCTATCCATACATTTCTGTTATAAAGTTCTTCTTTGTTTTGTTTTCAAGATGACTTCTGTTTGTGCTGCTGTTGCAAAGTTAATATTATTGATTTCGACTTGATTTCATATGTGTTAGACTGTTTTTTTCCTGCATTTCATTTCTATTAGTGTATGTGGGTAACAAATTTAATAAGTAACTGCATTGTGCTGCATGTAAGTAAGGATAATTTTTTTCTTTCGTAGAAAAACTAAAAGCCCAGTGTATTATGCATGCAACATGTTCTTGAGATGTTTCTGTTTGTGTTTTTTGGGGTTTAATTCATGTTGTTGAATTAGAGAGAGAAAGAAAGGTATCGTATCTACATAGGGAAGGCATGATGAAATCAACCCACATTTAGTCTAATAAACTTTGGCTCTGAAATATTATGTTTCCATAGTTTACACCAACCTGCATACTAGAATATGATAGCATGAATTCACTGAACCATATTGCAGAATATTGTAAGTCATTCACTAAAGCTGAAGATAGGAAAACAAGTCATTTGCCGTTTAAAGTGGCAGGATTTGAATTCCGTCCTCACATTTAATAATAATAATACGGTTTATAAGTCTCATATCCAGGCTAATGCCCGCTCAAGTACACTATGTATGAGGAACACAGCTGTGAACAATAATGTATTCTGCTGTCAGTAGTGTTCAGCACCAAGCTTGTGCAGAAAATTTGTTTTGGATTTTACTACAGAGAATGTTCAGATTTCCATTTTTATATTTGAACACACTTTTTGTAAAATTCACAAGATCTACTAGAATTTTACATTAGTCAGAATATTAATCAGGAAAAGTGGTAATACAATCATACGTGTAACTGATGAACAAGTATAAACAGTTTCACCTGCTTGTAGCACAACGGTCAATATATTGTGATAGATTCATTTCAGCATAGGATATTTAGATTGGACACAGTTCAGGAGTGGAGATAGTCTGTGCAGGTTACCAATTTAGATCTGGAATACTTTTTCTCTCTAAAAATTATCTATGGTGCCCACTGAGTCAATTTTGTGAAGAAAGAGCATCGTTCTGTTACTGTGTGCATAATTATGTAATATGATGCAATAAGGAGAGCTAGAGATACCAGGTTTGGCCCTTGCATCCAGAATTATTCCCCTTCCCCAATAAGCAGAGACCTGTGGCAAAAACAATGATGTCACTTAAGTTCCTGCAGTTTCTGACACTTCTACCTGACAATGTATTATTCAGCTGTTAATTAAGGTTCTAGTCATCTAACTTCAAACGTTAAGTTTAATAGTTTAAGCCAGAAAAAGTATTCTGCATTTTTGTTGCCTCAGCATGACTTTTGGGGGGGAGCATATCTACTGTTCACAGAGGAATTAAAATATTCATACCAACATGCTATCACCCGTTCGCAGAGCACTGGCTAGACAGCTTGGCCATGTGGCTAGAACGTATTTGATGTAAGCTTATGGCCACCACGCACGCAGTGGGTATAATAATTCGGACTTTGGAAATGTAACCCTGTGGGTTGTCTGGAGCCAGCAGAGGCATTATATCATTATGACAGAAGCTTGAAAGATTATTTAATTGGAATAAGAGGGTATCGTATGATTTAATAATAATATGGTCTATAGGATAGTGCAGTCTTCATTTAAGTGACCACTCTACTGTTGCATGCATTTTCATATTCAGCTTTTACAGCTTTGCAGTGTATTGTGGTCTCAACAGCAAATGTTTGATTGTGTGACTTTTTAGCCCAAAAGGAGGAAGCAGAACATGCCTGACACAAAGTATTTAACAGAATCTCTATTTTCATATATTTTCTCATTCATCATTGTGAGCAAGAATGTGACTGATGTGTAAGGAATGGAGGGACTAGTTCAGTAGCAAGATTTAGTCACTAGTATTAATTTCAGAGCAAAAGAGAATCTGAATTTCCATATTGTTGTACATTGATGACATTTTGACAACTTGAAAAATCTTATGTCATCTGATTAATAATAATGCATGTAGATAAACATTTACTCCAAATGCAGTTCTTTGATGTAGACATGTTTTCTGAGATACATGTATGGTACTGATGGTAGCTCTTCAACTGTTGCTCACTGAAAGGTGGAGGTGCACGAACCATTCATTGATTAAATCAGGCATGGCCCTAGCTGTGGTCACCCCTGATTTTCACTTTGGCCAGGAGGCTGCACCTCTTGCAACGAGGCTATTTATTTCGGGGGACAGATCAATGTGAAAAAAATTCAATAACCTTCCAGTCTTTGCCTTCATGACAGTATATATACAGATCTGAGACCATGTTGTAGCTGACCACCATGTTGCTGTAATAAAATTGTTAAACCATTTCAAGAAGCTGATCAAACTTAGTTTGGCATTTATAACACTGTCATGTCCTTTTTTTTCAGGAGGCCGACACCAGTGCATGTCAGTGGACTTTCTTTCCATCAATGACAGTTGCATAAATCAGCTCATTGTTAAGTCGTCTGTTACACTGATAATCTTCACGACATAAGGAGACATTTTTATTTCTCTTTTTTTTTTTTGGCACTCAGCAAATCAATTTTAGAATGACAGTATTTTAATTCAAACAGAAAATCTTAACAGGTAGTCTATATGCTTTATATTCATTATTTTTATTAACCATCATGTCCCATTTACAAGGACAAATATTTTGGAATGGACAAGTTGTAAATTCTGGAATTCAAACTACTGTCAGCAAACTTAACAGGCTCAGACTCAATGGTTGGACAATAAATCTTAACTTTGTTTAGGTTACCAGTTTGTATGAATGTCAACAAAATCCCACATGTTGTGTTGTAAGTTTACATGTTGTATGCCTTTGTCTCTAGTTTTACAAAATTATATGGGAGTTTCACATACATATTACAGATCTGTATTTAACACTTCGTATACTGCAGCAGCAACATTGCATCCACTTTTACTTTACCATAGCGTACCAGTTCAGTATCACAAAGATGCGACTGAGCTATCACAGAAATTTGCATTATAAGCGGGGCATTGAACTGAAAGGATAACTAAAAGGAAAATTAACTTGATACGGCTGTGGTACACGAAGTGTTAGATTTTAACATAATTATATGTAATTTTAGAATTTAATAGTTTTCACTTTAAAAGTTAACTTCTTTACAAGGTGGCCTGGCATATGTTTGGGTATAGATGTATTATAAGCATTTTGTAAATTCACTGAATGCAAACTTTCTTTGACTATTTAATCATTTTAACATTTTGTAGGTAATTACATGTATATATATCCAAATTTTCTGAGCCTGATGTAAGCACAGGTGATCTTGAGGAATGTGAGTTAGGTAATTGCTTGTAAACTTAGATCTGTCTACTGTTTTTTTTTAAAGATAACATCATCTAAGTGTGCAAAGCTTGCCTAGATTATGTCACTAAAAATTGTGGTCATTGAAACTTTGTGTTGGCCAAAATGAAGTACATAATGTATACCATAATGGATTATTTCACTGGGATCTAAATGTCAGTGCAGGGCACATGACGTGAAAAGAGGGTAATACATTGCATGTATTTTTATAGTCTAAATTGTCAATTATAGTAGCACCTCTGGTCAAATCTATAGTTATAGGTGGTAAAATCTGGCAGCAGAATTAGAAAAATCACAAGATAAAATAATTGGCACAAAGTTTCAGGTCCTCACGGTGTGTTGCAACTAAAACCTCCACAGTATCAAAATGAGCATAACTGAAGATTATCTTTGAGGTCCCTAAAGGAGACATACTGACCTAGCTAGTGGTCTCAGTGTTTTGTGTGGCATATAGATGCACATGATGGGATACACCAGGGATGGAGAAATTAACATCTAAAGTGATGAGCATCAAGGGTTGTCAGTCATGGGAAGTAACTGGAGCTCACTTTTCTTTGGGGAGGAATGGCCATATGGGGGTGCAGACTTATTGACGAGAGTTAATAGTAGGCTCTATTACTGGTATTCATATATGCATATATGCAAATACACCCAAGGGTTGGGAGGAATACACGTTTTCTTCGTAATATTGTGCCTGGAGAGGGACCAATTATTGTTATCCCCCCTGTTTCTATGTTGTTGGTTTTTTTAAATTATTTTCTCGGTTGTTTCCCTTACACTGAAAAATGTTTGAAATCAATGAAATCCCTCGCCTGCGCCTTGGCGCTTTGATTCCATCCATAAAATTAATAGAAATAAAGTGTCTTGAAATATCATATTCATATTTTGCTTATTACGGTTACTTTATATGCCATATAACACAAATAAAATATTTGGCAACTGTTTCGTTTGTTTACATGTAATTTGTAACTTAGTAAGACTACAAGTAAGAGGAGCATGCATCCATGTATTACTGTCTACAAGCAAAGAAGGTGATCTTTCTTGGTGCACTGACTGGGCAGTGGGGAATTCAACACACATTTTAATCCCTTTGTATCTGACCCGCCTGTATTGTTTGTATCGACGCAGGTATGTAACGCCGTATGGTATCAAGACGTACTTAGTTTACTGCTATCGTTAGAAAAAAATTGCATTGACGCTTTGCTCTCTTTACTGTTATTATTAAAATTCGACAGGGAGTGTGATTTTTTTTTTTTTTGTTTTGGTCCTGTTTTCTGTTCGCATAAATCAGCATTGGTTCCTTTAAATATTTTCTTTCTTATTGCCTGGTGTACAGAGATGGCAGAACATCACAACCAGCTTCACACTTCCAGAGTTCAGACATCAGTTTTTCGATCTTTTGAGGGCTTTCTCTGTTCCCACATTGGGTTACAATTACAAGTTAACTATTTCGTACACACAGTCTGCTAATGCTAAGTGGTCAGTCACGACTCACGACACAGTCAGCGTTGCAGTTTCACAGTCCCAACCATCCAATCGTGAAGTGGTCGCAGAGACCTTATTATGACTTTGAGTTTCCAAGTGGTCGCCGACATGACGTGACGAACAAAAAAAAAAAAAGTGCGCTGAATTCATCGAGCCCAGAGTGCATTTCTCTAGTATTACGTTACTCTTAGACACAATCAGTTCCGAGCAAGAATTTTGAATGATCGTCTCGCCTCCATTCCCTCGATCCCCCCCCCCCCCCCCCCCCCC
>JAWQUT010000145.1:774307-788978 GCA_033807755.1 Ellobium chinense | reverse complement strand
CCCCCCCCCCCCCCACGGATTGGAAAATTGGGGATACTATCCGCCGCGACAGGGTGTTCCTTATTTGGATTTTTGAAACTTGGCAGCTATGAACATATAACAATAAAATATATAATATATATTTTTTAAAAAACGAGCAAATTTGAAAGCTTCACACGATAATTATGTTACTTTGTAAAGCTTTGCACCTGCATTTTCGAAAAGCACAATGGCGCACTTTACTGGTGTGGGTAATAAAAATAATATATTTTTAAAAATATGATTTGACTGATATTAAAATATAATTAGGAAATCACAGTCGCGATCAAAAGCCATCCAAAGGGCTATAGTGGTATGGCATCTAAACTTTATTTTAAAAAAATAAAGTCAAGTATCTATAATAAACTGGATATTTACAAGCAAATTGACACAAGATTACGTAACAATGGTGCACTTTGCCAAGAACCCCTTAATGATACAACAAAAATTGTTCATGACAAAATGTTCATGTCATAAGACCATTTATGACGACAAAATGCAGCATGCTCAAGATCAGCACTTGCCGTCGTCGGCGTCGTTTGAATGTTTTTGCAGCATTTCCTTAAAGCCATGACACTCCAGATATCAAACGATACCCAATAAACGGTCGGAAAAAAAGGGTACATTAGTTTTGCGCCACCATGCACCCGACGGACTTGGTTTTGTGCTGTCGTATTCGTGTACCGTCATTCGGCTGATGGTAATTTAATTAAGTTTTGCGTTACCGAGTAATTTTTGTTCCCTCTGCCGCCTAAAGCTGTGTAAGAGAAATACTAAGTCAAGAAAAAGACCGCGATATTCAAAGAAATTGAAAAAGCTATCCATGAGACCGCCAGTGCGACATTCCCAGAATTAATATAAAGGGCGGTTACTATTACAGTTACACAAGTATGATTTCATGCTGATCATTTTGATTTATTTGATCTGCGTGTAATGATGCTTGTTTCTGTTACACATTAAATATTTTTGGTGGTGCGAAACCAGGTTTGTACAAAACCAGGGTTGACAAGGTGACGCTTCATACCATCTTTCATGGCCAAGGTGGGCATCTCACTGACACGTATAAGATCAAAAATCCCTTGGCAGACCGATATTTGTGCGGAGTGTGCCAATATTTGTTAGGATGGTCAATGACAAAAGGTGTCATGTCTCGTTGATGAACAATAGATAGTTTTACTTTTGTTATCCTGGGAACTACAGTATTCGTTAAGCTGATTATGGGGGGGGGGGGGGGGGGGATCGCTATGGGCCCTTAGGCTACCGTCTCCAACTAAACTTTTCGGTGCTCTCTATTGTTCCTACCAGGCGTTGACACGACTATGCTGGACCTCCTGATGCCCTATTGCCAAGTCGTCAAGCTGATTCACTGCTGATTATTGTGGTCAAGATAGTACATTATGGCCCCAAGCCAATTATTGCTATTATTGTTTTCTATTCGTATGTGTGCGTCTATTTTTGAATGTTATTATGAGACAATACCTAACGAATTAAAAATCATTGGAATGATCAGTGGCGAAGACAGTGAGGAGGGGTTCGGGGAGAAATAATAATTTGCTTCTCCACAACATGAGCAACAAAAATCTGTGCCCTCCCGGTTATCCCACCCCTTCCTCCCGCCTCAGAAGTCGCCGTAGCTGTCTTCCGCGCCTGATTAATGCTGGTGCGAGTGACCTCATTCAAATTATCATTCCGTCCCCACAAGTGCTCTCCCCAGTTTACTCCTCAAACCCTCACCCCCACTCCCCCTCCTTTTGTTTTGGCTGGCTCCAGTGATGGAAGATTACTAATTACTACATTACTACACCTATATTCCTGCACCTGTTTACACGAAATAACATACAAGTACAATTTGCATTCGATTCTGTTTCTATTTTCGGCGTCGTTTAAAGGAGCAGAGTTACCACAATCAATCTTGCCATCAGTGGTTTGTTACTGGTTGTCGTGAAAAAAAAAAAAAGATGAGAATTAAATGGTACGTCATTAACAGATTATGCCACTGTTCTGGGTGCACTTACGTCACCATTGAGCGTCTACTCGAAATCCTGTGAACGAGCGACATTAGCTTACATTTTATTCCTCACAGGTGTCATATGCGAAAGAAGACACAAGGGCACAGTATCATTCGTATACATGTTTTGTTTTTTTTTCTGACAAAGTGACAGGCGACAGTTTGTTTCGAACGGCCATTTAACAAACGGGGATCAGGTTGTGACCGGCAAAAACTGGATGGGAAATTTTCGGTTTAAAAATATTCAAGCCATATCTTCTGGCGGGACTTCGAAAATCGTTGAATAAAGCGGTTTTCTAGATTGACCGGTTTCGGTTCAGCCGATTTTCACTGTACTGTATCGCTGTGAATATGAGAAAGCAAACAAACAAACAAGAACATATAATGTAATAACTCGTGACATTCGGCACTCCGGGAAATAATGCACAAATGGAGAAATAATATACGTAGAAACGAACAAAAAACCGATAGGCCTATGTCCCTCTGGCTTTGACTCAGAATAATAACCGGGGTAGTTACGATCTTGTGTTTTAAAGTTTCAAGTTAATTTGGTTTAGCATAGACAAACATTTATACGCCTACATACTTCTGCATTGCATTGTCCTATTACGTGAAAGAGTAAAGTATGGAGTCAAAGGGCGCACTTCGTTTCACCAAAACTTCAACTTAATTAACCTCGTTTTATCGACACATGCCGACAACTCACCTCGTTTCATCGACAACCATTGTTCTCACAAGATTAAAGCTTTCATACCCATGCAGTACTTATGCTGTAATCGAGTACCAATCGAGAAAAGAACTACGTATATTAAAAGTTAGAGCCTTCGAAAATGGCAGTACACCAAGGAAACGAAAGAAACTGGCCATCAACAGAGAAACAAAACGTGACAAAATCATTGCACAGTACCGTCAAGGCCACGTTGCACGGATAGACTTATTAACCAGCATGTCAAAAACATTACTACCTCCAAAGTTGTAAATTCTGTAAATAATATTCATTTTTATCTCTTCTCTAATTTTATAATCAATAAAATAAACATTTTAATGCGGCCACGTCGATCACGGTATGACGGTCCAAAGCCCGTGAAACGATAGATGGGAATGTTTATTACCTAGATATTCTTATAATTTCTTAAAATGAAAAGAAATTGTTGGCCAGTATCGTATACCTAAGTTGTTTTTTTTTTGTATGGATCGATCGAGTACTGTCTACTAGTGTTTACTGGCGAGTCTCGATGAACCGAGGTTACCTGTAGGCCTACTGTGCCTTCCAGAGGTTAATCCTTCTTCTTTGACAGAATGTTGTCGATGAAACAAGGTGTACCCGATTCAAATGGGATCGCATAGGCTATGATCACTTTACTTGCATCGCATGAAAAGGCCTAATTTTCACAACACTGTTACGACACTCCTAACTTTCTTAACTCGCATACGAATCCCGACTTTGCGCATTGGCGATGGGATCTCTTACCATCGTTAGAATTACAATAATCCTGCATGTTCAACGCTACCTCAGATGCAGTGATGTGTTTCCTACGATGGTAGTAGGTCCCATCAATAATGCGTAAGCTCTCAAATGCCATAAGAACCATCATATAGGCCTACTTGTAAGGAAAGTGACACCAACATTTGCTTGATATGATCTTATTACTTATTTGTGAAATACGGTCGAGATGGACGATATCATCATAAAATTTCGTCTTTGATCATTCCCCTTGCTCTATTGATCTGTCTGACAGCCTACCTGCCTCACTCACTGTTTTTTTTTTCTCTCTCTCTCTCCTTTTCTCTCTCTCTGCCCTCACACCTTTCCCTTCTTCCTCTCACATCTTTCCATCATTGAATGGTTGCGGCCCACCATGCAGGTACCTCATAACTACATCATCATTATAATTATCATCTTATTTGTGTGTTCTTTCTTTTTCTTTTCCTCTCTCTTCTCTCTTTTTCACCACACACACACACACACACACACACACACACACACACACACACACACACACACACAATTATGCACGCGCGCGCTCCTTCTCAGCCTGCTCAAAAATTTTACTTTAATCAGTAGCAGTCTACGGCAAAACACACTGTAGTGCTCTTAACCTGTTGTTCAAAGCAAAACGGTGAGGCAGATGTGGTTTAGTTTGTAAAACTGGGATAAATTATGTAGTCAAAATTCTGCATTTATTTTGATATGAAAAAGAATATAACGGAAGATCATTGTAACATATTCAACTCAAAACGTCAAAAAAAAAAAAAGGATTAAAAAGAAAACAACAAAACGTAAGCGATTGTAGAATGAATGCGACGAAATGTAGAAGGCCCATTTCATGAAAAGTGAAACTGAGATGGAAATTTTCAACTTTGTGAAAATGATTAAATGTTTGATTATTATGAAGAGTTGACATCTCTACTGAGATAATCTGTGATTGGTTTACAGATTTTTTTCTGGTTTTCTGTCACTCTGATCACGGCTCAGAAAGCACGCTGAACGAAATATGACACAGTCAAATTTGGATCATAACAAAATTCTTGCAGTTTCTCCATTTATATCATTTATTGGATAAAATATACAGAAATTAAACATTTCAGATCAGTACAGTAAGAAACAATTATTAATGTGAATGAATAGCGCATTGCTTGCACCCTCTCAGACAGGTGACACACGTAACAAAATAATGGGAAAATTAATCTCATTCTGGCATTTTTGCATCTGGTTGAGTTATGTTTTTATGATTTCATTTCACAGTCACAAGACGTCTTGGCTAACATTTGACTTACAAATAATGATTTATTCGATGGCTGATAATAATAGATTTTACATGGAATCCTTCATATATATTATATTTCATAACGTCTTTTACGCCATCTACTTTTCTATTTGCGGTTACAGGAAGACCAAAATTTACAAACTTGTTTTTAAAAGCCTTTCTGGTCTGTTCATCCTCCCGGCTTTCATCAAAACACCACCTCCATTCTAAATCCCTTCCAAACAAACATACGGACAATTACGGGGAACAAATTACTGCGAAATGGGAAACTTTGTAATCTAATGATCACATTGTTCGATGTTTATTTTTAACAGGTTTGCAAGTGTTATTTCAGCATTTGTTCCCCTCCGACATACCTGTCACTAGTTTTCATTATGTCACAGAATTACATAAATAACAAGTAAAAACTAACAGTACAATGTAACATCATGAAACATAAATTGTGTGAGATGCGTCTTTTAGTTTAGATTCTATGCGTATCAAATATATTAAGTAAGACTTTACTTCAGATCTGGCCCATCCTGTCCACTAAAATTAATTCAAAGCATTATGCATTTTTTTACATGTTGATTTCTTAAAACCAGATAGAGTTACGCCTTTTCTCGATCGCTGTCTATATGGGCGTGTGTCTCTCTCTCTATTCTCTCTCTCTCACCCACTCAATCATTCCTTATCTATTATTTGGGTGCAGATCAATTAGAGTTTTATTAGAATATGCCAATTTGCCTACATGTACTTTGGCTGTGCTGTTGGTTGTTTCTGTTGTGGTATTGTGGTATATGACTGGTCTGGGAAGTGGTAAAAGTGTCAGTGTTAAGGGCGGTTGTAGTGAATGATTGTTACCTTGGAATGATACAGTTCCAAAGAGAGCTGCCACGACGTCGACGAGGTTAGCTCTCCAATGTAGCCTAGTCTAGGTACAAGGTATAATCCAGTTCAAGAATAATTTCGCACAAACTGTTACAGTGTCTTGTCTTGCAACGAGTTTTGTAACGTACGGACGTTTTCTATCCTGACTTCACAAATCCAAATTGTTATTAGCAATGACGTGTTGAGATTTGAAGCAGAGAAACTGAAAATGATGCTCAGGAAGGAGTGATTGTTCACGTATATTGATATGTTTGACAAAAGGGATTCCTATTCTCCAATCAGTGGCCATTATGACGTCGCTTAACATTGAATGACAAGTGCCACAAAAGGTGTGTGAAACATTGATGCAACGTGGCATTTCGAGGAAGCCATCATCAGCGTGGCCGTAGGCGGAGCAGAGAACCTCGACTCCGCCCCCTCTCCTCGCATTATGCTTACACGTTGCAGATGAAGCTTGTTTGGCTGCGTACTGTCACCGTCCTCGCAAAGAGCAGACTGCTAGGGACGAATGACGACTACCGAGAAGGCCTACTGACACATGCGAGGCTGGTTCGAGCCACATTTACCCATTCATTATTACATTCTGTATATTATTTCACTGCACATTATCAGCTCCCTCATAAAGGGAGCAGCTAAGTGGTAAATTATACATTATATAAGTACTGACTGAACATTATCAAAATAAAACAAGCGGTTATAATACGCTTTCACTTCCTGAAAAATTTGTCCACAATCTTTATTGTTTTAAAGTTCGTTTATCAACATCCATATAGACTTCGTCTTGTTAGTACGTTTTTGTTTTGAAATTATTATGACGCAGCTGTTTGATGAGCTGGTTAATAATCGATATCTTAATAAACAAGCTATATTGTTCGTGTTTGTTAAAACCGCGTGCCCAAATGACTTTTTCCCATTTCTTAAACATATAGAGGAGTGGATTTACGTTCTTTAAAAATAAAACATCATGATAGGCAAATAAAATCTCATAAACGAACACAAATCGAAACTAAAAATTATAAGCTGATAGAAAATTCACGCAATAATTCTATTACTTTGTTCGGTCTGTGTGGGATCACCTACTGTTACCGGAGTTCACTGGCACGTGGAGGAAGTCTGCATCCTCCCTACCTTTCTATCGGTCTACACAATAACATTATTGCGCTTTCGATACTGAACATTCCGTTTCACTTGAAAACGATACGTAATCGTACCCTTTTATATTATACAATAAGTATTGTGGTGGCGCAAATCAAGAGTTGACAAGGGTGGCCCAAATTCAACGTCAGAGACCGGCGACACTTTATCATCTTTCATGGCCAAGGTGGGTATCTCACTGACATGTGTAAGATCAAAAGACCCTATTCAGACCGATATCCATCCGGAGTGTGGCAATATTTTGTTAGGATGTTCAATGACAAAAGGTGTCGTGGTTCTTTGCTGAACAATAGATAGTTTAAGTTTTGTTATCCAGGAAATTGTCATCAAGCTGACTTCCGTCCCCAACGTCTTAGTGCTCTCTATTGTTCCCACCAGACGCTGATATGACTGTGCTAGACCTTTTGATGACCCTGTTATTCTTCATTAAACAAGTCGTCAAGCTGATTTACGGTTGACCATTGTGGCCAAGATGGACTAAGACATTCCATTATAGCCCCAGGCCTATTATTATTGTGTGTTATTGCTTCCTACTCGTAAATGTCCGTCTGTTGTTGACTGTCAATATGAAGCGATGCATAACGGATTAGAAGCAACTGCAATGATCAGTGGCATAGACAATAGGAATGTGGTAGGGGAGAAATATGCGTTAGTGTTGGTGTGAGTGACCACAATCAAAAATCATTACGTCCTCACTAGTGCTCTCCCCATTTGGAGCATACTCCTCTACGCTACCCCCTCCCCCTTTTCCCCTCCTTTTGTTTTGGCTCCACCGTAGGAAATAAAATGTACATCTAGATTCTTTTACGAATTTACATGAAATAACATACACGTAGAATCTGCTCTCGATTCCACTGTTATTCTCGGCGTCGATTGAAAGAGCAGAGTTACCAGTGCCATGCACCAGAAGTCAACAACCAGTTGTCGGGAGAAGGGGGGCGGGGTGGAGGGAGACAGATGAGCATTAAAAAATAAATGTGTCACTCATCTGGGTGCAGTTACGCTACCATTAAGTATCTATCTGAAATCGTGTAAACCAACGATATTAGCCCTCTTAGTTATTCCTCACGTTTATCGTATGCAAAATGAAGTACACACTACGCAGGCACACCATCATTCGGAAACAAATGAAATTCAATAGTTTTACTTCTCATAGACGACATGTTTCGAGCGGTCATTTTAACAAACGGGGATCACGTTCGTGCCCGGGGCAAAAATCGGATTGGAAAATATCGGTTTAAAAGTATTCAAGCCATTTCTTTTGGCAGGCTTCGAAAATCTTTCCGATAAAGCAGTTTTATAGACTGACCGGTTTCGATTCAACCGACTATCACTGTACTGTGCCGCTATTAACATGAGAAAACAAACAAACAAACAAACAAACAAACAAAGTAAGCTTTATTCATAACTCGTGACACCCGGCACTCTGAGATACAATACACAATGGAGAAATAACATACTGTAGAAACGGGAAACGGACAAGTCACTCTGGCTTTGACATAGATTAATAATCAAAATGGCCACGAACTGGTGTAAAAATGTTCAAGTTTATTTGGTTTAGACCCATATACAATCTCTATTACATTAAGTACGTCTACATACTTCGGCGTTGCGTTATCTTATTCAAGGTCGTAGCGAGGATGATTTTTTTTGTTGGTAATGTATCATTCATTTTTGTTTTTTTTTTGTTTTTGGTTTGCTTGTGTGGGGTAGCTGGGAAAACGGCATAGTGGAGAAATGTTGCATATTAGATTTGTTGTTGTTTGCACCAGATATATTGTTTCTCTACTAGAACAATAACATTGATTGCTGACTGTCTGAAACCATCCATCAATGCTTATGCACATGTTAAAGATATCGCCATGTCTCTGTAAAGACTAGCATTTTTACGTCAGTAATAATACTGGAAAATGCCAAAGTGAAATAAGAAAGTTATCATTAGACAGCGATGACAACAACATTAATCAACGATGTCATTAGTTGAACATACTACAGCGAGATACTGTACATAGTAAGTTTTAAGAAAAAAAGCTGAAGTATTAAATTTCCTTCCTCTTGCTCCATTTAAAAGAAGCAGTCAGAAGGTTAGCGATCTTAGAACTAATTCCCTTCAAAAAATGCGAAGTTGTACACATCAGGAGCTCTGCAATGTTCGAATGTTTTCGCTACCGTCCAGGGCTGAAAGATTTTTTTGTTTTCTTTCGAGCCGGAGCCATATCGTTTACGAGACGATGCTAAAAAAAAAAGAGCCAAACCATAATTGTCTGGAAAGAACTGAATGGGGTAAAAATTTGATACAACACAAGGAAATTCACTTCGACTACGTACCGGGTATACGTATGTATTAAATTTATCATAAGCCTGTTTACACACATTAAAACAACATAAAAAAAAAATACTTTCAAATGAAAACGCCTTTGAGATCGTTCTTGAAATTGTGTTCAACATGACAGAATCTCGATCACTTTAAATACCGAACGGTTGGAGGATATAAATAGTTTTTGTACAAGAAATAAACCAGTTTGACTTAAATTTGCTGGAACAAACCAAGAAACAAAGAGTCAGTTATTTGGGAGTCAAGAGCTTTTAAATGGTACAAAATTTGGTATTTGGCCCCCAAAGAGCCAAACCTGGCAACCCTGGTATGGTAGCAGCCTTCCGGCGCGAAAGTAGAGAAAGGATTTGTGAGATCTTGCGTTAAAAGAAACAATAAAAGACCGTCAGAATAGCGGGGAAGCCAATTTTTCTCCCAGATTATTAGCCACTTTTTGGAAAAAAGTTTCTCTCTATACGTTGCCTTTGTGTGCATTAGTACTGTGGCTATGGGAGCGCTGAATCTGTGAGACAGATTATCCGCGAGGAAATAATTATAGCTAACGTTGGCAAAATTGTATTATCACGCTTTGTAAATGGTCCACAGATGAAATAGGTCGAAGGTTATGATTGAATAGTTTAGAAAACGTTGAAGATTAATTAAATTGTTCTATAGAAATAGAGAGCATGTTGGTAATCTCAGATTCATAGATTCTTTTGCCCCTGGTGCAATTACGCAAAGAAGTGAAGTTTGGTGACGAAGGGGATCGCCTAGGCTATGATCTTTTTATTTGCATAGTAAGAGAAGGCCTAATTCTTCACAACCCTGTTACGGCACCTGTTTTTTAGCGCGCTTATGACTCCGGACAATGTCACCAAAACCGTCTTGCAATGAAAGTGATACCAAAATGTGCACATTGGGCTCTACTCCGTGGCGGCCACGCTTTGCTGTCTCTGTTGTTTATGTGCGATTTCTGTGTCTTTTCGTAAATAACATCACTAAAGGTACATCTCATCCTCTTGCAGTGCAAATTTCAAAATCAGCGCAAAGCGGTAGATACATTCTTCTTAAAGCTAATAGAGAGAGGTATAGACGATCGTTTGTACCATCTTCCATCAGACTTCTGCCAGGGTCATCATCATCGTCTTCTTCGCCATTTTTGTTGCTGTGTTAGATGAGGTCTTTGTTGTGTGTGAGAGTGTTGTTTGCAGATATACACTGTGGGTGTGCTTATATGGACACTGAGAAGGATGAACGTATCAAGATATAGATAGTGTAAGAACTATGGTCTGTCTGTCTGTCTGTCTGTCTAAGCTGAATGAGTGAAATGACGATGGCAGGTGTACTACATTGTTATTCGCTGTTACAGGAAGGCCAAAATTTACAAATTGTTTAAACCTTTAAAGCCTGTCCAACCTCCTAGCTTTCATCAACCCTATCTCCGTCCAGCATTCCCTTTTAAACAAACATACAGGAAGGAACAATTACAGGGAACAAAATACTGCCAGAAGGGAAATAGTTTAATCATTATTCTATATTACTTTTTAATAGGCTTACATGTCTTATTACAACTTTTGTTCCCGTAAGTTATACCTGTCATAAGTTTTCATTATGTAAAAGACTTTGAGAAATAACAAGTGAAAACTAAAAGTGCACTGTGATATAATTAAACATAAAATGTGAGATGCGTTTTTTAGTTTTATATTCCATGCGTATCAGACATATCAATATCAGATCTGGCCCATCCTGTCAACTCAAATTAATTCAAAGTATTATATATGGACATGTCGGTTTCTTATAACCTGACAGGGCAATGCATTTTCTCCCTCGCTGTCTCTGTCTGTCTATCTATCTATCTGTCTGTCTGCCTACTCTCTCTCTCTCTCTCTCTCTCTCTCTCACACACACACACACACAAGCACTCATTCCATGTCTCACATTTGAATGCAAATCAGATAGGATAATATCAGAATATGCCAACGTGTCTACATGTAATTTGGCTGTGCTGTTACTTGTCTCTGTTATGGTATGTGACTGTTGTCTGTTGATGTGTTTGACAGTGGTAAAGGTGTCAGTGTTACGGTAATAAAGATGCCAATAGCACCTGGCATTTTGATATGCAATTTTAAATAGTCCCTATAATATCAGAAAACTGGCCATGTGGAAGGGGGCGGGGTTGGATTTTAATTTTAAAGGCTTAGATAGGTGCAAATATATGGTGTAGACTCAGAATAGGTGATGTTTAGTCACTCAAGTATAAAATTTGTGGTTGTTGCTAGGTGGGTAAGGTTACCCTGTTTACTGAGTGAAAAGACTTAAAATAGTATGTTGTCTGCTTCATTGCCTAAATTCTCAAAAGCTAACTGGTTCACGGGCATTTTTCTTCGTGTTAAAAGTTGGAGGAAGAGCTAAACAACATGTTTGGAAAGTAGTTTGACACGGTACCCCAGGATAAGTTAATGAGAAGTGTAAAACCTAATATAGCCAACAGTGAAAAAAACATTAGCATCTTCATACCTTAAGGACAGTTGTAGTGAATGATAGTTACCTTGAAACGATACAGTTCCAAAGAGAACTGCTACGACGTCGACGGGATCAGCTCTCCAATGTAGCCTAGTTTAGGTCTAATCCATTTCAAGAATAATTTGCCACAAACTGTTACAATGTCTGTCTTGCAGCAAGTTCTATAACGTATGGATGTTGTCTTTAACAACTAGATCTAGATCGATCTGTGTAGTTTTCCACCATTGAGGTGTAAGACTTGATCTTAACTTCACAAATCTAAACCGTCACTAGCAATGATGGTGCTGAGATCTGAAGCACAGAACTTGTAAATGATGATCACAGAGCAATGATTGTTCATTTCATGGGTGATAAATTTGACTGACCAGTCAGCAGTCACTATGACGTCACTTCGAATAGATGGCATGAAACGTGTGTGAAACTTTGAAGCAAAGTGGTATTTCGAGGAAGCCACCGACGTAGCTCTAGGCGGGGCAACAGATCATGACTCCGCCCCTTCCTCTTGCATTATTTTCTGTCGTTAGGCCACGTTGAGGATGGAGCTTGTTTGGCTGCTTGAACATACACTGTCACCTTCCTCACAAAGTGCAGACTGCAAGGAATTCGCAACAACTATCGAGTACCGACACATGAGAGACGAGTTCGGGCTTCATTGAATTTGCACATGCATTATTACAGTCTGCAAAGTTCACCGTGCATTATCAACTCTCTCCTCAAGGGCGCAGCCAAGTGATAAATTATACATTATATTCAAATGACTGATCGTTATCAAAATAGAACAAGTCGTTATAATACGCTTTCAGTTCTATGAAAATTTGCTCTCACATTTTTTTTTTTTTTAGTTAAAAGTTCGTTTATTCACATCCACATAGATTAGAGTTGGTAGTTAGGAATTTCGAAACATGATGCAATTATTAAAACTGATGATCTGGTTCTTAGTTCGACGTCATAATAAATAAGCTATAATGTTCGTGTTTATTAAAACCGCGTGCCCAAATGACCTTAAACGTTTAGCAGAGAGGATTCGCGGTCTTTAAATATGAAATATCATGATAGGCAAATAATATTTCATAAACTAATACAATTAATCGAAACATAAAATTATAAGCCAGTGGAAACATCACACAACAGTTATCTTAGTTTGTAACTCTTTGCAATGCACATTGAATCATTTTACTGGTACTGATCTGGGTGGAATTACAAATGACTGATTTGAGTGATATGCAAATTTAGTTAGGAAATCGATTTCGAGTTCAAAAGCCTTCCACAGGGTTATGTTAGTAGGGCTTCTAAACTTCTGTAAAAATTAAAATCCAGTATAATAAAAATCGATATTTACACGCAATTTGATACACGGCTACGTAACAATAATGCAATGGTGCATTAATTTTTTTATCCTGGCAAAATTTTAATGTCGTAAGGCAACTTTGACGACGAAATACAACTAAGCTAAGATAAGCAGTGCCATCGTCAGCGTCGTCTGAACGTTTTTGAGGTCTTTCCTTAGTCATGACACTCCAAGCATGAAAAGACCAAGCAAACGGTCGGTTTAATTTAAAGAGATGCGATATTTTTGCGCCACCATGCACCCGAAGGGAAGGAGGACAATTCGCCGCAGCTGGTTACGCAATATTATACTTCACCCTGCGTGCAGTATCCACCGTCGATCTGAGGGTTCATTTTCGCTCTCAATAAGAGCGTGGATCGGCTGGGACTCACACAATAATGACATTGGCCTGGCGTGGACGACGGCGAGTATTTAAAACCACGTGGCAAGACCGGTAAACTTCGGTTTCTTTACAATGAGACGGTCCCCAATCAGAATCAAGGGGATTAGTATTTGAAAGGGATCAATGACAAATTCCCGTCCATCCTATGCGAGGCCAAGATGGTCAAGGGATTGAGTATTATGGCACAGTTTGCAAAGTTTGAAGTTAAATTGAAGTTGTTTATTATGCATTTTAATATAGCGATCCTGGAGGGGATTTGCTCTTATATAGGTACAGTATATCGCTTGTGGCAGTGGCAATGGAGAACGGAAGGGATGGGCTTGAAGATGCTGTAGACAGAAAGGTCAGCCGGCCTCAGCTCAGGCGCATGTGCAGAAACAGCAATCAGCTGTGTTTACATTGAAAACCGGGTCAGACATAAAATATCGAAAGAATAAGATGGACAGCGCATAATAAATGTTGGGTCAGCTGTGAATATAGTCTAAACTCAACAATTACCGACAGATGTGGGACTGTGGGTCAGTTTGATTAACACATTGACTGTGCAACAAGACTGCACACTTAGAAATCGAATTTCCTGATAATTTTGAGATGTAGACTACCCTAGTCTACCGGTAACGTACACTCACACGGCCTCGCACATGCGCAATAGGCCGGCTGACCTTCTGTCTGCAGACGCAAGTTTGAAGATGTGTATATATAATTGCAAAATCATGGAACCGGTCGTTGAGACCTACTTCACCCAGCGAGGCACGGAAGCCATCGCATCAGAATTGATGGGTTTTCATTTGTCAAAGACAGAACATGCCAATTGCGCTCCAGTTGGCGCTGCATCAAGCGATCCTGCAAGGCCAGATGTTCAACGAACAATGAAACCAAGAAAGTAATTTCCAATGCAGGACAACACAACCACCAGATGGAGACGGCCAAAGAACAAGTTCTCACAGATTATGCTATTTATCTCACAGTGCTTATCTTTACTTTATCCGAAACGTTAAAGTCATAATGAAAATAATAATTCATGTCTAAAATCACAAAAATATATGGAATTAACATTAATAATTATAACAATGATAATGCTGACAGTAATTTTCAATTTGCTTGTAATAATCATCCAAGCCTTTTACATTCATGAGAAATGACGGAAATCTCTTTTATATTAACTCATTCATTATCTGTCATGCATTCTGTCTGTATCTGCCTGCCTGCCTGCCTGCCTGCCTGTCTGTCTGCCTGCCTACCTACCTACCTGTCTGCCTGTCTATCTGTCTGTCTGGAGTGTAGG
>JAWQUT010000145.1:709751-766018 GCA_033807755.1 Ellobium chinense | reverse complement strand
GATACTTGAGATTGAATTGAAGGCTATTCAGCATCGGGCTTTATCAGCTCCTATCCTCATTATCCTCTTTAAAAAAAAAAATGAGAGACGGAAGGATTATAAGTGTAATGGCTGAGGCCCATAGAAGCACACATTTTGTCATGTTGTCATCATGTGGGTGTGTATTTGTGTTTTGTTCTTCAATGATTGCGTTACTACAAATATGCTAATATGACTATTCAAGTGCAGATAATAATGAAAAATATATTCCCATATATGCCTTGTCCAATTCCCTATTAGAAAATATAAGTTAGATACACTAACTGTATGCATAGTTTAATACATTGTTTTCAGCTGTCGCAGACACCTGATGCTCAAGATTAACACCAGTAAAACTAGGTTATGCAGTCAGCGGGCAGCATACTGCAGTGGTCACTAGTGCTACCAGTGTTAAGTTTTAGCAGCTTTATTCAGCTTTCAGTGACGGCTCTGATCATCCAAATTCAAAATTTTAAGCTCAACCATGTAAACCAGATAAAATATCCTGCATTTTTTAATGCCTCAGCATGACTTTGTTTGATACATTTGCTGCTTACAGTGGGATTGAAAAATTCATTCCAACTTATTATCACCCATCTGCAGGGCACTAGCTAGACAGCTTATCTGTGTACATGGAATGTAATTGACGCAAAGCTTATGGCTGCCATGATTACAGTGACTGTAAGAATTTGGACTTTGCATAAAGTAACTGTGTGCGTTATGTAAGGCACACAGAGGCATTACATCATGTAGACTGACGCTTAAAAGACTGATTTTCTTCAAATGATAGGGTATCATATGGTTTAACATGGTCTGTTGGACAATTCAAATTTCCTTAAAGTCACTGGGTGCTAGTGTATGTCAAGTAAGAAGCTGAAGTGAGTAATCAACAGCCACTGTTGCCGGCATTCTTATACTCTCCCCCATTTTTTTTTTGTGTGTGTTTTTAAATAAAGATTAATATTTATTGAAGCACAGAGAGAGAATAAATAATAACTTATTGGTTTCTGTTGGGAGTTGTTGGTCTTTTCTCAGATCTAGGGAAAAGAATGAAGATGAGTTTTTCCTTTTTCACTATGTGCATGCACAACCCACTTCCATCCCCAGCCCAAACAGCAGGACTGAAAAAGGAAGNGGGGGGGGGGGGGGGGGGGACACTTTTTCGGAGTCAAAGACAAATATGGGGAAAGAAAAAGGCTGAAATGAGAGAGAGATAGAGGAGAACCAGAAAGAGAGGAGATAGGAGAATTTATGCAGAAATAAAAGGGGGAATAATGAAAGTTAAGATCGTGTTATTTAGGGGAAGGGGAAACGTTATGCTGTTACAGGACTGAAGAGATGAGGGATGGGATCACAAATTTTACTTTGCCCTGGACACAGATACCTATCCCATTATATTTTCCTTCATCCCACCAGTTTAGCAAAGTAGACTGTGTCCTGTGTGTTGATTACAGTTATTTATATTACTACCACTGAAATGTTTTGTGTGGAATGGGCAAAAGCACACTTGATTTGAATGTGTACTTTCTCAGCTTATGGTCTGAAATGAAATCCATAATGAAAATCTTCTCTTTTCTTTTCAGGATTGCAAATTGGGCTGACAGTGTGGACAGACATCTCTTTAATTTGAACATACTGTTCCAGATTGTCAAAGGAGTGAGTTTGATATTTATTTCAGGATAGTTATTAGTTGTCCATTGCATTCTCTTAAATCTGAAATATTATGTTCATGAAAGAATGATCACTGATTGGGAAATGATTTTATTTTAAAGTAATTTTGTTTGCTTTTTTTCTTAAGTATTTTTTTATGGGGGCTCAGAATAAGCCCTTAATCAAAAAGGTAGAATTGAGATGATTGCTGAGAGTTAAAAAAAAATATTCAGGTATAGTTCAGTATGTCAAGCTGTAAGTCATTCTATTTTGATCACTTTTATCATCCTAAATGGCTAGATCAGGCTGACTCACATTGTCGACTTTATGTCTTTTAAGATTTACCAGGAGAAAGTGAAAGACCAGTCATCAAATTCAGGTGTGAGTGTGATGTATCAGGACTTCAAAGAGATGGACTTGGTGAAAGATATGGCAGGGTCTATTTCGGTCTTGCTGCAGAAACAGATGAAAGCTTTAGAGGTCTGTAGAAGAAAGTCATTGTGTATTTTATTGTTGCTAGTCTGTTTTGATTTTAAAATATGCAGAACTAATTCTGATTATGGCCTGATAGCAGAGAAAACATGGATGACAAATTTCGGAAGAATTTCTGGCAGAAAACAGCTTTAGAACAGTGCATGCCTATGGAATTTGTAAAAGCTGCCCATTGCCATTTCTATAGTACTCTGGATGTCAACAACATTGTGGTAGACATCATAGCTGCCCATTGCCATTTCTATAGTACTCTGCATGTCAATAATATTGTGGTAGACATCATATCAGCCAGATTACATAGATGATGATGGAATTCATGACATAGAGGCATTCCAGTCACATGAATGCAGAGAAAGGATCCATCAAGTTTGTAAGAGAGCCACACACATAGTAGAATTGTAATACAGCAGAATGTTACTACATCTTTATTCTCACCACCTTGACTTCTTTGCCTGTTGTTGCAAAGCTACTATTCCTCTATATTTTAAAAAAAAAAATTACCTTCGAACTTGAATTTTGGAGTTGGTCCCCAGGGATTGTAGTCTGGGAACTTCTACTACTGTCTTGAATCACAAAAGAATTGTTGTGCACTCATACATGTAGAAAATCTGGTGACGATAGCATGAATCTTTTAACCCACAACGTATGATGCAGTCATATTTACAGTGCTGAATGAGTCGCAGAGGATGGTGATTTAACATAACAGGAGTTTGATTGTGTTGGATGACTTCCTTGAGTGGCTAAGTAACTTGAACTCTTGAGTGGCAAGCCCCTTGCACAGCATTTGCTGTGTGGCTTCACTCTCTCTTTCCACAGGCTGTTTTCTGCACAGTTAACCTCAGTATCTATGAAAGTAACAGTCTCATACTTCCTTGAGTGTAATTTTGTGAAACTGAGTAAATGAATCTCAGTAGCCTGCAAAGTATTTGCACAAGAAGTTTAAAGAAAGAAAACGTTCTAAACTCTTCGAAGTTCTATTTACCTTTCATGCTTTAGAATTGGCAAATGTGATACAGTAGAACTTTCATATAACATACAGTCTGTGAATGTGTGATTTATACTTAGTGATGAGATATAGATGGTAACTAGGTTTCCCACTTTTAGTCAGTAAGTGCACAAAATAGAACCAGTTGCAGAGTTATTTATATGCTGAAAGACAAAGAGATTTTTAGAATGCCCGTTTAAAGTGCTTCTGTGTCTGTCCAAAAATTTTGTGTACATGTGCTAAAACAGTATAGGCGGCTGCTTGCAAATGCTAATGGTTTACAGTCATTGTAGTAGATGCCATCACCTTTATTGCATCATAAGATGTAAGCGAGTCTGCTGTCCAGTGGTGTGATTTACTCCTGCCATCACCAATCCTGTCAAGCTATGTGTGAAGTTGAACTGATCAACACATGGAAACAGCTCAGAACTGCATGTTTTATGTGCTATCTCCAGGTTGCGTGCTTGCTTTACCAGGGTTGATTTCTTGCAGAAAGCGCTTTAGCAGGACAGTTTCATAAATACATGTACTTAATAGGGAGGTTATGCGTTATAAGTATCAAGATGTGTTTTACAAAGGCAGAGAAGAGGAAAGTTGATGCTTTAGGAATGTATACATAGTAAGCAGACATTTGTAGTCACAGAGTTTATAATATTGAGATTCTCTATTGTAGCCACCAACTTTTACATAGCAGGTTCATATTTTTAAAAATAATATGTATTCATGGCACTGTTTTGTTTTTATTTTTTTGTCGGCCACTAGATTCATCATAGAGCCTCAGGACTAATATCTAATGTCAAAAACTTATAGCAAGATAAGTGACAGTAATTTTGTTTTATTGATCCTCAAGTCTTTATCCTTTAATTTCAGAAATCTGTGACAGCAGCAGAAGATGCAGCAGCAGCTTATCAGTGGAATGGTAACCTAATGGTGAGTGAAATACAATGCACTGTTGTCAAAGAAGTGTTGCAGTTAATAGTGAGGTCTGTTGAAAGTTTCTTTGCACAATTACTCTCTTCACGTCTGCATTTCATCTCTAAAGTATTACAGTTTACCCCCAGCCATGTAAAAGTTGTCAGAATTAATTTAGGCTTTTAGTAGGATGTCTGATCATTTTCCTTAAATATCCCATCATCTTTTATATGACATTCACCTACATACTGCAATTGTGATCATGATTAAAATCAATAAATTTGTTAAGTCCCAGCAACAGTGTTGACAAGCCTTACTGTTAAGCCTGGTGGGGCTACTGTCCTCTTTACCCCATCTTTCCCTGTGTAACTGGCTTCTGATTTTGACCATCTCACTTCAGTTTTTGTTGTAGCATTTGTGCCATGCCCTTTAATGATAAGAAGACTTAAGAGCAACTGTGAATTTTAAAGAAATCAGGTGTTTATTCTCCTGTTATTTGCATACTGATAATTACATCAGTGATGACAAAGGCTCAAGAGACAACTGACAGCATAAATTATAATGTAATTCTAGACATTTATCAGGGCTGACAAACCCAGCTACTACCAACTGAAACAACCTGTTAATGTTGCTGCCTTTTGTGTAGTTTGCTGACTGACCATTTTGTAGCAAAGGTGTTTTATTCAGCACTTCAGCACTTCATTTCCTGGCTGGACAGGAAGCAGTGGATTTTTATGCACCTTGTTTTAGCAAGAGGATGTGCTTAATTGCATAAATATGTCCTTCATGCCGCAAGAGTTGTGATGAGACATTGAGAAAAGACAGTAAGATACTTTGCAATTTGCAATTCATCATTCAGCAAGTGATTAAACCTCGCTGAATACAATGTGAGATTATGTACTGAAATAAATGGGGTCTTCTGAATGGTCAAATGTGTAAATGTAAAGCAAATAAGTACTTAAATCAGCCAACAATTAGACCCTCTGCTCACTCATCCATCCACACACACACATTCACCATCATACACATTCCAACATATAGACTGACAAAATTGCAACAGGTGTGCACGTATCTTGAAATACTCCAAAGCCAGAAAATGGTTATGATTGAAGTTCACACTGTTCTGCTTCTTACTTTGATAACTCTTAAACTGAAATGCATCCTAGGCCTTTGTGTTTGAGGAATGCGATCCTCAAGACAAATGACTCAAATGTAAAATTGATGAATTGGAAAGTTGAGGGGGGGTGCGCCTCCTGAAAATGAGGTTTTGGGGTCAAAATATCGAAACTGGTCTATTGCTATTTTTAGACACTTTTACCTCTTCTGCTATGAGAGAAATAACTGTTGAGGCCAGAGACATTCGTTTTATGCCCCAAAACGGCACTTTTAGATGGTCACCCTTAATCTTGTTTTCAGCAATTTTTTTTACATCTGAGTTGAAATTACCAGTGTTTGGATGCGATTTTCACCCACAGGCCATAAAATGCGTCCCATCATGTTATATATCGTACAAGACAAACACACCATTTTACAAATGGGCAGGCAGGCAACGCACCAGAGGTGAAAGAATACCTAGCGCATCGAAAGGCATCATAGACGAATGCATTAGACTCCGTGAAAAAGTTGGACGATTGGCGAATTGGGCGGATTGAAGAGATCTATTGGAGATTGTATTTCGTTGCTATACACATTCTTTTTTTTAAAAAAGGGTAAAAAAAATAAAGAGGACTGATGTGTATAGTTACCTTTTGTGTATTTTTCTATGAATTTAGGTGAAAACCGCATGTTTTTACGTTACATAGTTCTTAAGAAATCTGTGACACAAATTGGCTGAAGCATTTTATTTATATAGATGAAAGGACATTTTCTCCTCTATTAGGTCACATGAATGATATCTGACCAATGATGATGCATGAGACACAGAATTGCTCTAAAATGAGGCATAAATTATGCTTCCATATGGCCATGTTTCTAAACATAGCGAGGTCATGGCCTACTTTTGCCTCGGTTGAAACCGTCACAATGCAAACAATGTTTTGTTTCATTCGTAGTGTATCGGCAACTTCCTTGCGAGATGACCTAGTTATCTGATTGGTCAGTGTTGTTCGCTGTGGCCTCGTTTGTTGTGAGTTTCGTTCGTTGTGACCTCGTTTACTTTGATTTGATAACAGTCGCACGTGATAATAAACACAGACTACGTATTGTTTATGAACGCAAGTATTTCTCTTGCCTTACTTTTCCAATATACGAAAACGTAACTGATTTATCGAAGATGCCAAGAACTAAAAGACAGCTGAAACATATGAAAAGAGCTGTGCAGGTTTGCTTTTGTCCCTGGAGACTGTATGAAAAACTTTATCAAAACTTCAAACGCGTTTTTCTCAAAATGTTGTTTTTCTCCACTTTTTTCTCTAAGGCTTTTTTATTTCCGAACCGACTGACTTCAATTTTAGAATATATCTATCCCATAGAATGTGTTTCGATAAAATGCATCCCTTTTCCTAGATTTTATTCACGTTTTTGAAAAAAAGTCGATTATCAGGTGGAAAACTGAGAAAAATACACATATTTCAAAAATTTTTTACAGACATTGTATGATAAATAAACAAAAAAACAAATGCATTTATTATTTTTATAGAGCTGTTTTATAAGTGTACAAAATTTGAAATAATCACATTCATTTTCAACACACGAAATCCAATATGGCGGTGTTGCCATGGCAACCATACAAAAACAAAAAAAAAGAATCCACATTTTTCCTTTAATTTGACCACGCTGAATCTGAATTTAAAGCTTAAAAAGTCCCTAGTTGAGTCTTCAAGTGTCATTAGCATACTTTTCTTACTTTCATGTAAATAATTCACTCATAAATATATAGACTTAGACAAATACTGCCCTCTTGTTGCACACCACCCCTGACCATCAACTATCTTAATAAGTGAAACATATGTAATGGTGCCGATAGTGCCTTCTTATTGGTTTTCTTAGGCTTAGAAGAAGCTCAAGCCTGACAAGCATATTTTTCTTTCAGAAAGATGATGTGACCTATGAGAATTCCAAGGAACTGAGGGAACAGGGTGAAGCATTGCAATTTGTGGACAGATTTGGAAAGGAAGTTAACATTAACTTTTCTAGTGTTCACATACCTGTTGAGATTTATGATGGAGGTGAGTGTGTGGGTGATTGTATCCAAATATCAGTATCAGCATTCAGGAACACAGGACTATCTCTCCCATACTCGACTCCACTTGATTGCAATCCAGATAACTGCAACTTCCACTTAATTGTAACATTTTCCCTAAAACAAACTAATCTATTTCTGTATTACAGTTACTAATTCGCAGCTTCTTTTAATCACAACCATACAATGCTCCTGTGGAGTTGCGTTTTAGTGGAGTTGATTGTATTTCCCTTTATCTCAGATCAGAAAGACAAGAAATAACAAAGTAGTTGCATAATGAAATTCAGTTTTAAGTTTATGCCCAGCCTATGTACAAGAAAATTCTTTTTCCTTGAGTGGGCTTCTGAAGTTCAGCTAATAAAATGCATGTTGTAAGGTATCGTTATCTGGGACTAATGTTTGTATGTCAGTTTTAGTATTTGATAATAGAAGTCCCTGACATTTCTGCTCCTCTGGGTATATATATCATATAAAACTCCCTTCATTATGTCCACTGATTCTACTGGCTTCCCCTTAAAAACCCAGTCATATGCAAAATCACTGTTGAAAGTTTTGACATGATACTGTATTACCTATTCTTGATTTGAGTGATTAAGTCATCAAGATATTTAGAATAGTGAAATTTGACAGCTGTGTCTGAATATCAAAATTTGGATGGAGATTGCAAACATTTTAATTTACATGACTATGAGCTTGGCAGGAATATTTTATATCCAAAACTGTAAAGCAAGATATAAACTTGACGTCTTACCGTATTTTATTATTGTTTTCAGACATCGACATCCTGAATGGCCTAAATTGGACAGCAGCCCTTGATGTACAGTTCAAGCAAAATCAAAAAGAAAATCCAGATATGCTATGGCAGTATTTTGGCTCTCAAACAGGCTTTATGAGAAGTTACCCAGGTATAGCAAAATGTTCACAAGCTACACCAAAATGTCCATCTTGTGACTGTCTGTGTATTCCATCATGTGGAAAGTGTAACTTCTTGCCCCTAACAGTTCACATTAGAGAATCTTTCTAAACTGAGGTTCAACATGTCTGAGAGACAATTCAGCATTGTGAAATATGGGAACATTTTGTAATGTTCTGTGTGTAAGGGTGTGCTTTATGTATCTCCTGTAAAAAATAACATACACTTGTTTTCCTGCAGAGAGAAGGTTTGATGGAACCTTATCTACAAGCTTTTTTACCTGACGTTGCTAGCATGACAAATGTGTTCTTATCATCGTAACTGTAACGGCAATGATCTAAGAGATGCAAGCAGATGTTTTCTTAAACTTTTCTTTTCAAGTCTGTAGAAACTTTAGTTAACTCCACTTAATCATAATCCACATAATCATAACTTCCACTTAACCACAGTGTTTTCCACATAACAAATTGCAAGCATTTTATATAAAAGTCACTTGTTAATCACAGCTTCTTTTAACAATAATGTTTCCCATACTCTTGAAAAGTTATGATCAGATGAAGTTGACTGAACTTTTAGAAGTGTAACAGCTGATGGATTAAATGTTATATCAAACTTATCTGCCCTATGTATCATGCATTGTATTATCTCTGCCCATTTAGCCACTCCCTGGCCTGTCAATGGAGTTGATCTCTATGATGTTCGCAGACAGTCTTGGTAAGTGCACCTTGACAGCTATGAAAGTTTAATTGAATTCTTGTAATGCTATGCTTTCATAGCCACAAGTAAGCTCCACTGCATCTGCTGATTATGTTCTGCCACAGCATTGCTGTTAAACTTGGCCAGTCTTTGTCACATCTACACAGCGAGACGGGTTGGTCTTATCGCATTATTTAAAATGTGTGATAGGCTGTGAATAGCAGCTGTCAGGTCACAGTCTTGAATTTTCAGATTATGAACCAGCTATGAATATAAACCATTCACATGAATGTTGATCTGTGCAAAATATTGGAGTCTTACAGCCAATCAGAGCATATCTGTTCGTGTTTCTGTAAATTGATGTCCATATGTTGAAAAAACATAATGTATGTGAGCTCAAACTCTCAGAAGATCCCTTTGACATAAACCATTAAGAATTGAAAACACCAGCATATGACGTATCCTATCTTTAAAAAATTTGAAGAATAATATGGAACTATGGTTTTACAAATTTTCTGTGTTGTTTTAGCTTGTATTTGACAACCTGTTTTTTGTTAAGCATTGCCTCATGTTTAGGGTTCATAAGTTTTGTTGATTTAAATAAAACCCTCATGCTGTTTGTTACATTACACATTTTTATTCCAGTTTATTTCTTCATTGATAGATATATGAAGTAACTTTGCGATGATTGTCAATTGCTTGCATAAAGCTTGTATTTCTTGTTTCATATCCTCAGGTATACTCAAGGCTCAAGCTCTCCCAAAGACATGATGATTTTGATAGACACGTAAGTATTCATTACCTACTAAGGATTTTGTAAAACTTTTTTTCTAACATATATTTAGGAATAATTATTATATTGAATGCCACTATAAAGTATGTGGATAACCAGACAGGCCCATAATGGAAATGGCAGTGGTGATGGTAGCAGTTCTGATGATGATAATAAAGTAGTTGTGTACAGGGTTGGGAATGAGATATTGGTGGTGTGCTTTTTGTTTGTGAGTGGTCATCACAGAAAGAGTGGATATCTTTTATTTGCAAACACTTTTTGAATTGGGAGTTAATTCATAGCTCTGGAATTCATGAGCTTAGTGTCTAAATTTGAAATGATTGTTGTATTAAGTAAATGGCAAATTAGAGCCTATACTAATATATTTTCATGTTACTCTTCATTAGGAGTGGCAGTACCCATGGCCAGTCTTTGCAGCTTATGCAGAATGCTGTCAAATCCATTCTTGACACTCTAGGAGAAAATGATTACGTCAATATTGTTGCTGTAAGTATTCAGAGGAAAGATAAAATTGAGATAATGGCTGTAGACTTTTGTATTGATTTTGGGTAGATAAAGTTAAAACAAAAATGGTTAAACTAAACCAACAGCTAAAATGAAACAAGAACAAGAGGTTCCATAATTATATTTTCCTCTTTTTTCCATATTTTTCCTCTCTGGATCTCTGTTGACACCAAAACTTTGTTTAAACTGAACATGAGTCTTTGGTCCTGCAGATTTTATTTTAATTATTGTCTACTGTATTCGTACACTAAATTGGATATCAGAGATGATCGGATATAATGAGGCAATGAATGAATTTTGTTTTGTTCTTGACATATAACTGTATTTTGATGGTCAAAGCATCTGAGTGGAAGTGAGTAGATGAAATAAATGCAGTTTTCTTGTAAGTCTACTTAGGTATACTGTATTTGTGCTGACAAATTACTAGCTGGTATGCAAATGCACCTGAGGGTGGCTAGGCAAGACACTTGAGTTTTATTTTGTTTTTCAGTCTGTATTGATCTTTCTGTTAGCAGTAAAACATTAGGAAACTTAGAAGAGTGACAACTAGTTGATTCCTGTGGGTTCTGTGCAGTGACCAAGACTGTCACAGTTCATATTTAAATAGTGCAGTCAGGGAATGTGAATAAGGTGGGAGTGTTATTTTAGAATTGTGCTGTTATCTGAGAATTAAACAGAGATAAACATCATCACGTGATAACCATAATGCAGACCAAAAGTTGTATACTCAAGAGAAATCCTGATTTGGATGTGTCAGAAAATAGGAATCTTAAATGTTTAAATATACCTTGAACAGAATGTGCTAGTTAGTCTAAAAATCTCTCTATATATGTCATTTTGTGTATAGATGGAAAGCCCCTTTTTTTTTGGTTCTTGTCATAATTTCTCTCAAATCACAAAAAAATGGATATGAGTTGTTATGTTAAATCTAGATTAACATGCTTTTCACTCTACTGATTTCAGTTTGCTGACCAAGCCAACTTTGTCAGTAAATGTTTCAACCACACTGCATTTGTGCAAGCCAACTTTAGGAACAAAAAGGTGAGATTTCAAGTCTGCTTTTAACTGTTTTATCTGAGAGTAGGATATTGAAGGTTACAGCTTCTAGGTTTGTGCCTTCAATGTTTTTTTTCCAAATTGCAAGCCATTCATTTGAGAGATTTATGATGTAGTAATGTTAATTATTGATCCTGGTTTATAAGGAAGATTTGAGATGAAATTTTAATATGTACAACATTATGTAGTAGCTTTGTTAATGGCCTGTAGATGAATTTTATCTTTGTTTAAGAACTCCAAGGTACATTTAGTGTGCATGTCTATGTATTACAGTTGTAACACTTTCCCTCCTTTTTTTGCTTTCCCCTATCTTACCTGTCAACAGCAACTAGAAAGGGATGTGGATAAACTGGTGGCCACAGGTCAAGCTGACTTCAGTGCAGCTGTCAGATTTGCCTTTGAAAAATTCAAAGAGGTGAGCAGTCACAATTTTGTTTTCACTTCTATAGCTGTCTATTAATGTGTCAGTGCATGAGTTAATTAAATCCTCTCTTGTAATTTCACATAGCATACAGTCACCATCACAGATATATTGTGCACAAGCTTACCTAGGAACTCTGCAGTTCTGGGTGATGTCTCTTGATAGTGTGGACATACTGAGAATTGCATGCCATGAAGTTCTGCACATTCTTGTCAGCATTTAGTTAATGAGGCTGATTATTTGTGTTTCTTTGTTTAACTTTACAGTGAATTGCACACATTTCATTTGTCTTTCTTTTTTAGTTTGCAGAAAATGACACAAACAATGAAAATAACATTGGTGCCAACTGCAACAAGGTAATAATGTTGCTGACAGATGGGGGCACTGACAATGCAGATGATGTTTTCAGGCAATACAACTGGCCTAACAAGACGGTAAGAGCTTACTCTGTTAGAGTATTGATTGGAAATAATGAAACAAAACCATTCTTAAATTATGATGAAACAAAACCATTCTTAAATTATGTGAAACCACATTGTCAAAAGAAGATTAGTTTGATTTGAGTTTGATTGTCAGTGTTAATTTATATGTTCAGTAACTGATTTATAAAATGTAAATAAATTTAACACCATTCTTAAAGAAAGATTCCTTAGATAGAGTCAGTGTTTCATGGTGAAAATATACTATCAACTATTGACAGTGTAATGAAATGTCCATGTTTTCATCCTGTAAGATTCTAGGAGATATTATGCTTTTGCTCTGGTGATGGCTTTTAGCTGTATCTGTTATATTCTTGCATGTATTCAAGGACTCTCAGCTGCTGTTTGATGGAATATAATTGGGGAACCACAAAATGATTTGTGAATGATCTTCTGCAGTGTGTGTTATGTCAAATCTGCCACTAGTGAAGAAACTCCATATTGTGGGGAAACTTCATTCAGTTATTAAAATACAGTAATTTCAGTAAATTTTTACCGTAACTTGAGATAAGTGTTGTAAATACAAAACATAACTGCATTAATGTGTTTGTGGCCAAATGCTTTTCATCATAAGTAGCAGATTTGACATTTTGTACTATGCTTCCAGATCCCTTGTAGATTTTTTTATTACATATTTGCACAAGAAATTAAAGGATTGATTGATGATGAAAAGTTGATGTTTCTAACATGCAGTGTTCATTTTATATGCTTCTCTTGCTTGCTAGGTGCGTGTATTTACATATGCTGTGGGTCCCACTCCAAATCCTATCAATGCTCTGAGATGGATGGCTTGTGCTAACAGAGGTAAGATTTGTAGATTAATGTGCTTTGCAGCTTTGATAAAAAGTGGCCTATTGTGGATGATGCACAGGCTTTGTGAAAAAGAAATGATGTTTGGACATTTTTTAGGCATGGCATTGGTTTGCCGGTCTTGTTTCTAGGCATAGTATATGATGTATCTGGATGAAAGTGGTGTTTTATTGGAACCAGCTAGTTTGAGCTGTAGCTTAAAATAACCACATGGCTGAACAAAGTATTGTCTTATTGGGTCAAAAAAATCAAATTGCTGGATTTGAAATTTAATAATAAACAATAGGACAGGTCACTCTTTCGATTTGATTCTGCTATGGCATATGGTGACCGGTGCTGACTTATCAGTCATTGACATGGCTGAGTTGCATTTTGTCTTATGTATTTCATACAATTATGAAGGCTAGTGTGAAGACTTGATTAAAGGCTATCTCAGCAAGAATTCATATTGACCCAGTGATACTGATACAAAAAGCTAAGCTCATAAGCCCAATGGCTGAGTAATCTGGTTGGCATTTTTGCATTTTTGTTTTCTCTCTGAATTATAGTTTGGAATGATACATTATGTCTACAAGAACATGCCCATCTATAATGACCTTGTTGTTTGTATTTACATTTCATTCATATTGAAACAAAATGTGTCCACTTCTCTTTCCAGGATACTTTTCACAAATTCCAGCCATGGGTGCGATTCGAGCCAGAGTGCAGGTAACATAAACATGTCTTCTTGTTTTTTTGGTCTAATGAATTACATTTTCTGAAATCTAACAGGTGCTTTGACAACATGACAAGCGCTTGGAAAAATTTTTATGATTTCACATTCACGCCACATTCATGAAGCTGTATATGTGTTGTGGTACAGCTTTATAGTTACTCAATTTTTAACTCTTTATATATCAGAACAAGTCACTGGGGGTTAGTGCCCTTAGTACCCCTACACTAACCCTGTTACTTTCAATTGGCACATTCTTTATTAACCTAGGAATAAAGAAAGTGCCAGTTGGAAGTAATAGGGTTAAATGTACCACTCCGAGCAGAGAGAGGGAAAACGTGATCATCTGCAGTAATAGTACATGCCTGTTGATTTAAATTATCCACATTGCTAATTTTACTATTTAAGTCATCACAGTTGTCTGCAGCACTTTCCTGTGGGTAAGTGGTATCCGCTAGGTTGATCCACATAGATTGAAAACCCAGTGATGCACATTTTGAAAAGAAAAGATACAGTTTTCTATTCAATCATGCAGTCACAACATAGTCAAAGTTATTGTCTGACCCCAAGCATTACTGCCAGATCAGACATGTGGATCTCTGTTCCCAGCATTTATGGACCCCTCACTGAAGTTGTTATATCCAGTGAAATTGATACAGAAGTATTAGCGTATTGGGGGCTAAAACTTTCACATATTCTCTGTCCGATAAGGGTGAATAGAGTGATGGTGTTCAAAGGATCAAGATTTTCTGTTTGATGCATATGTATTACAATTTACCATAGGTAATGAGAAAGCTGAGCAGGGAACTCAGTGCTGTTGTTCTGCTGTTACAGAAATAAATAGTCATAAATAGTGTACTTTCAGAGTGCACTTCTGAAATTCACTCTGAAAAATGGTGCTTTAAATAATTGTAATGATTTTGTCCTTCCCAACTTTATATCTCTTTTGAAATACAGCCACAGTAGCAGGTATTATCAACAAGTAGGCTTATAAATATTTTAAATTGTAAATGTGCCTCTTAAGTTGATATCTTATTGAGTGTATAATGCTCAGATGAGCATTGGTCAGTCAGTATGAGTAAGAGAGCTGAGGAGTAAATATAATCTGCTCATGTTGCTTTTATGCTCACATAGACTCTGTGTCAATCTCATGCTATGAAAAATGTGGTTTATAAAAACAGGGTTACAATTTTTATCATTTTAAGCCTCTAAGAAAAGCAGTGGTTAACTGACCAACTTTCTGACTGCAGATTATATGGTTAAGAAAAGCCATCAATTTAATAGGTGTTTAATAACTTATACAATTTCTGTCTTTCTTCTTGTGAATGCATCCAATGATCCAGGACTATGTCCGAGTTTTGTCTCGTCCTCTTGCTCTGTCTCACATAGAGCTGACCATGTGGACCAGTAGCCATGGAGACACATTTTATGAGTCAGGTCATGGCTCGGTACAACCTAACTCTCACTTGCATAACAAAATCAAAATAATATGCTATGATATGATTTCTAGGGCTTATGACATCCCAAGGGAAATTAAGTTTTGGCATTTTGTTTGAAAGGTCAAATTTATTCCACCACATCAGTTAAATTTCTGAAATATTCTCTGCTGAATGGGCCAGAATCCCATTTTATTGTTTCATATTGCAAGTGCTATGTTACTTTTATTCTGTGGCAACATACTGGTGCAGATACAGTGCTGATTTGTTGCACAGTTCTGTATTTATATTTATAGCAAGATCGGATAACTTTCTCCTGGGGAGTTTAAAATAAGATGTTTTCAGAGGCATGTGCAGAAATGTATGATCTGGATTTTTTCACATCATAAAGATGCACAAATTACAACTTGTAATAAACTTGGAATTTTCAGATTTGCTTTAACCTGCTGCTTTTATCAGACTTTCCGTGCACAGCACATTGAAAGACTATGTTTTTGAGCATCATATTTGGTGGAATAGATCTGATTTGATTTTTGTTCTCAGGGGAAGATTGTATCATTTTCAACTCTATATATTTCAATATGTAATATCTCTTCCATATTTAGATGTGGATTTAATGCATATAGACATATATACCTGCATATCACAATATGGATGTGATGGTTTTAGATTATGGTGGCACAGGATCAATATCAATTATTTTATGGGTTTCCTATTCAGGGCATATAGTCTATTACTCTGAGGTCAGAGCACTGATAGTTGCAAGGGAGTTTCTTGCAGCATTATTTATAATTTCTTTATACTGCTTCCTTCATTAAGCTGTAACTTGAATTTTGGTTTTGAAAATGCTTGCAGAAGGCCTGTAATCCAGTAAATCTAACATGCCATGCCATTTTCTTCTTTGATATACAGAAACAGTTGTCACATATATATCATTATTATCTCCAGTGTCAGTGTCATGCAGGGCATTACTCTTTCTGGTGGCTTAGCAATACAGCTCTGAAAAGTAGTTGAATTAGATTTTACCACTGTTGCAACAACCGTAGAGTGGGATTTGTGTCTATTTATTGTGACATCGCGATTTTATTGAGGATAAGGTTAATCAGATACCAAGCTTGGGCTAATCTCTTTACTTTCAAGAGTGAATAGCCTTGTAGCAGAAAACTATTCAATGATGTAACATGCATTGTGACTTTTGTAGCAATGGGTACTTTTATGAACACCAGAGAACAGACTTGTAGTCTCCTGCAGCTTGCCTTCTCTACAGTTCATTTTGTGGTTATAAAACTTGCACTGATGGTATAAAGTATTTAGTGTGATCCTATAAGCAAAACATCATGAACTGGAATATTTTCTTTATGCTCCACCCGTGATGTCATGCTGAATATTTGTCTGTCATATTCTTTTCCGTTGACCATAGTGCCACTCTTACCGTCTGACAGGGATACACTGACCACTTAAAAGAAATGATGGAAATAGCTGAAGGCCGGGATTTGTCATGGGAAATTACTTATGATCCGAGGGTATGATAGCCTGGATAGGCATCCACAATGAACTGGAGGAATCCTGAGCATTTGGTCTAGTCTTGAGCTTTCACTTACCAAGGACATTGTTCTCTCACTGACTGTACCTTGAATCCACTTGGAATGGCATTGCATGTGGGAAGTAGTCCTGGATTATGAAGCTTGGAGCAGAAAATATTACAATTTTGTTGCGTTATTAGTTTTGGTGGTGGCTAATGCATTCTGGATGAATGTGATTTTGAGGGAGGGAGGGAGGGAGACATAGTATTTACCATCCCCTGAAGTGGTTACCCTATTTGGAGAAGGGGGAAGGGAAGAAAGGAAATCAACATATTTTTATAGCACATTACAGGACAGTTACACTTCAAGTGTATTTCCATATCTGTCCTAGGTTGCAATGTGTTTCAGTGTATGTGCATTGACACCTTTTGTGCTGGAGGAACAGAGGATTGGTGGGCTGGGTGGGTGTGCAGAATTGTTTTTCATTGCTATAAGTCATATAAGTACCATATCATTGGAGAGCTTAAGATCACTGATTTTATTCAATTGGTTCTTGTCCTAGTGTAGAGGGAACTTCATGATTACAGATTTTTTAGAAATCATGTAGAATTCTTGCAATATGCATTTGAAGTTTATAGTGACACATTTCAAAAATGCCTAGTTTCAACACATGTATGCTGGTTAGTAAAACAGAAATTACTTACAAAGGATTAAGCCCCTTAGATCAACACTTACTTACAATTTCTGGTACCAAAACAAATGCTGTTCCAAGCCTGCATTTTTTTCTTGCATTTGATGCATATTTTTATCTCTTTCTTTCACAACTTTCTGCTATGCTCTCTGCCTTGCCATTGCTACTATCCTTTTTTATTTTTTCCGTTTGATTTCTTATTGGTTTGGGTTAAAAATAAATATCCTTGAATTATGGATATGACATGACTCAGCCTGTGATACAACAATGACTGTTACTAACCGCATTTGCTCTGAATTAATTACTCTTTAATGCTTGATTATACACACCTGAAGAGTTCTCCTTTTTAATGCAACAGTATTTGATAAATGTACTCATCTGCTGTGCAGGGAATGCGGGCAATATGTGCACGCAATTTAACTCAAACTCTCTTGCTAGTTTCACTGTCCACTTGATATGGTACCGGATGCTATCAGTTATTTTCCCTAACTATGAACAGTGTGTTTTTTGTTTGGAATGATGCATTATTTTGTCATTTACAATACTACAATTTTGTTTATGTTTTTACATTTACTCAATCCAGAGTCACCAATTCCAATGCTCATTTGGTCTTTATTTTGTTTAAGTTCTGACACATGAAACAGAGGAAAATGAGAGATGAGAGGAAAATAGGGCCAGTAACTGGGAATATCATGACTTCTGTTGTAAATGGAAAGTCTCTGCTGAAATATGACATGTTTCTGACTTTCTGTGACTGTAGCGTGCTGCTAGTAAACCAAGAATTTTCTGGCATTCTTCTTTCTATGGAGTATGTTTTCACAACACTGTATCACATTCATGATGTTCACATTGGTGAGATTTACACTGGTTTTCAAAATCCATAATCCCTTACTCATAAAGAGTAAATGTACCATAGAGCAAAGACCCTCAGCTTGGCAAACACCTGTCTATTCTGTCTATTTTTATCACCCAGACTGTTTATCCCATGCCAGATGGCATCATTTGAAATCATACTTGCTCATTGATATCCTCAATTTTTATGATGGCCATATAAGGTTGAGAATATGAAAGTGAGATATGATTGCAGATGATATGATATCAGTATAAATGGTAAGGATGTTGAATACAGACAGGTGTTTGCTTAATATGGGATATTTGCACTGAGGTATGTTTACTCTAGATGTGGAGAGAATGTTCATCTCCCTCTATTTCTTTGGTGGGTTGGTAATTGCTAGGAGTAATTGCCAAACATTTCAGAGGTTGTAGGATTCTTATTAGATAATATTTTTTCACATACAACACGATGGTCTTCTCATTGTCATACATTCATGTTATGTTTATTGTCTTGAGGCTGTGTAGATAAGGTAATTTTGTTTGCACAATTCCTTTTCTGCCTTTCTTTATTGACAAGGTGACATGCAGCTGTAGAAGAGTTTTTGCCCAGTACTTAAAAAAGAAGTGTTAGCAAAGCTAGAGAGAAGCTACCAATGATATGTTAGAATGCCTCATGCAATGACAGTGCAGCATTATGAGTTGTATCTGTCTATGAAATTTGTGGTGTTTTGTGTGTGAAGTTGTTAGAGCTTTGCAGCAATCATAAAAAAGAAAGACATCATTACCATTAATGATGACGACTGCTGCCACCAGACTAATGAGATGATGATTAAATTTTAGGGAAACTTTTCCATCAGGCTTTGAAAATGTGAAAATTTCTGCTAGTAGGCTGCCACATGGTCAAGATTTCAGAAAACCACTCTTGAAAGTGGTGGCTATGAATATTATTAGAAACAAGTGGGTCATTAAACTCAAAAACCTTGAAAATTGAATTTGAAAGCACAGATTGTTCAGATTTAGTTATCAGATTTGTAAGTTCCTCATTTTAATTTTATTTTTCTCCAAGGAATATATCCCAGTTCTCAGCAGGCCACAGGTTATCAAGAACAAGAAAGTTTTCGAATGGGGAAACATATATGAGGACTATTTGGTATTTTATTTTTTTTTTACTTCTAAACCTCACTGTTGTTGTCAGTGTAAATTCAGCGTACAGTTGTTGTAATTCAGTATTGATGAATCATAACCATACTTGATGTTAGGTTGAGCACTATGAGGTAATGGCCAGCAATATTTTAGCTAGATGTTGACAAGCATCTGTCTGAAGTGTTCCTCTTTGAGGTCAAAATACTTGGCCATTTTCTCCAATGCTGACATTTACAGTCTAGCTGGCTGTAGTTTTGTTATTTTTATCCATCCCTGCACTTGTTAAACAGTTTTCAATTTGCCCAGAGTTTGTGTGCGAGCTTTACCCATGACTTAGAAAATCCTCATAGATGTCCTAATGATCATATGATGATAGAACTCCAGTCAAAGTATGGTGATAGATACATGCAAGGGATGGATTGGGGTTGCTGGGTTTTGGGAAAGAGGGGGAGAGGATATGGGAGAGAGAAAGAACAGTGGCGCTGGAAAGAAGCTAAAAGTGAGATTTGTCAGCATTTGGTGTAGATGGTCTGGTTTGGTAAGCCAAAACATCCTCTAAAAGACAATACTCTTGATTCTCAATTAATATACTTATTGAATTCCAAAATATACATTTACCATAAAATGGCTTTGACTGTGTTATGGCTGTCTGGAGGAAGTGTGAGGAGTGAAAAGGCATTTCTTAAAGGGGAACAGATTATCATCTTTGACAGGAGTTACACAGAGAGACAAAACTTTTTGTTCCATTTTAAAAGAGATGTGTGAGAAAGACTTCACACTAAAAATCTACTGTTCCATGTTTCAGTTTCAGTGTTGTTTTGATGTTGCCAACCTCTGAGCTGTTTAATGTTGACATAAGATTTCACATATCTTTGCAGTCTAAAGACTTTCACCAATGAGCAAGAATGGTCAGAACACAGTCAGCTGCACTAAATTGTAGCGGTCATATAATCACACCACTTTTCACAGACATATTTCTCATCCCCAGGATAATTGCAACTTCTTTTAATCACAAGTATTACCTTGCTCTTTAGAACTTTTGATTAAGCAATTGGTATTGCAGTCATTCTGTCAGATTTAGCTACATGTTATAATAGTTATGGAATTATAGGCCCTTGATAACTTTCACAGTCATTGTTTTATAAAACTTAATCCCAGCTGGTTCCCCTTTATACACAAGGGCTATAAAGTCAGAAATGTGCTTTTAATTTCTTTCCTGTTATGATATTCCTATGCCTTTATTGTCAGTCTCTTTGTAAAAAAAAACTAAAAGGAAACTTAAAGCAAGGTCATGAAAGTACTGTACCTGCTAATCTGAAGACTTAGTTGAAACAAATAACCTAATGATGAATGCGTATATACAAATCTATCTTTTATATTCAATTTGAAAGAAGGCATTTAACACTTTTGATACCACAGCTTTATCAGGTTAAATATTCTTGTAGCTCAAATCCCCTCTGGCAAATGCACCAAAAACCGGTGCCTCATCACATATTTGTGATATGGTTAAGCTAAGGTAAAATAAAGTGGATGCAAATTGTGACCCTGGGACATGAAGTGTTAAAAGTGGTGAACTATCATTAAGCTCCAAACTTGGCAAGGTTGTTAATGTGATTGATGATAAAGATGACAAGATTTACTTTAGGTCACCAGTATTACCCTAACAAATTAGGTGATGAAATTCACAATTGTGGTGCTCATATTACCTCAGCTGTTCATTGTCATTGGTAGCCTACACTTTTGTGTGTACTGATTGTTTTCATTTGCATTTCTCTATAGGGAGAATATGATCACCTGCCTTTGTGTAGATAGAGAAAGAACAAAAAAGTGTTGTCACTGGCATATTCAGAGATGTACTAGTGTCATCAGTTACAACCATGATTACCATGTTGTCCATTATCCTATCTCAACAAACATCTTTTAACAATTTTCAGCACATACTGTCATTGTGCAGCAAATCTTGATTAAATGAAATGATTGGGGATAGGAACTGGAAGCCTTGTCTGGAAATGTACTTTACAAAAAATATAATTTTGTTTTAAGATTTGTGCAATTCTTACATTGCTCTGTGTGTGTGTGTGGGTATTGTTGTGTGGGTGGATGGGTGGGTGGGTTGTTGTTGTTGTTGTTGTTGTTGTTGTTGTTGTTGTTTTGGAAGGGATGAGATGCACAGTTACATAATCTTTTGTGTCCGTAAAAGTGATAAATTCTCTTCTTCAGGAACTCTTTATTTCAGTGACTGCAGGTTTGATTACTACATCTTGCCTCACCTAGCTTTTCTATGGTCACTTCTGTCTTGTGATTTAATCTTGCCTCATAAAGAGATTCTGGAAGTAAACTGATAATGCTGTGATTGCTGGTGTCACTAGCAAGACTGTGTGTGCTACACACTTTGTGCTTTTAAAGAATGCATGTAGCTTTATACTAGTAGCATGCTTGCATATTGCAATTGCTTCATCTTGCACCAAAATTTTAATTTTTCTTGGCTTTCCCTTTTCAGTTATTTTTCAAATGAATGATCATGAAATACAGGACCTATCTTTTTTAAATTTCTGCTTCTCCATAACACATTTAATACTTTAAAGAAGACATTTTATTTAGTCACATATTTTGTTTTGCTGTAAATGAAGTTAGAGATTGTAGTGGTGATAGTGAAAGATTTATTTCTCTATGCTCAATAACAGCATATTGTTTTAAGCTTGAACATTTCGTTATTTTATTAATCTTAATTGTCTTTGAAAGTTATGTCAGAGTGTATGATTAATAGAATTTAATAAGCATTGATGAAAGTTTTTAGATATGAGCTCATAATATGCAAAATTTTCATGGATTTACAATTCTTATGCATAACATCTGAAAGCAACCTTATGGCATCGTAGTTGCAATAGTTGGACTGGTTAAACTTGCTCTGTTAAATTGTAATTATTTCATTATATTTGTTTCATTTATTTTCATGATTGTAATGAGGAAATTTTAACTGACTCAGGCTTGAGAAAGATTATTTTGAAATGAGAATGTTAAAAAGAAAGTCCTTAAGATTGAAGTTGATATTTCTAAACCACATTTCCATTATTCTCATGGAAAACACAGAGTAAATTATGTTTCACTCCTTATGAAATTTTATTCATTATTTATCCAATACATACCTGAAGAAGAGAAGTATTTAGCCCCACACACAAGTCAGAAAGTGAACATGATACTGAAAGTGACCAAAGCTTTTGTTTACATTTATGCATTAAGATCTTGCCATCTACCCAAATTTGCTAAGATTTTAAATTGTGTTACAGTTTACTGATTCTGCCTCCACATTTTTGGACAGGGTCTGGGGATGATGACAACAGTGACACTGCCTGTATACAACCGTAGTCTTGGTTCTGTAAGTCATGTCAAAAATTGTCCATTTCCCATTAAATGGTTAAGTAGTACTTCATTTTCACTGCCAAAGTAGTACTTTCATTTTCACAATCTACATTCTGTCTTATGTGGTCATGTTCTGAACACCACACCACAGTTTGTATTCAGCAGTGACATAGAGACTGGCTATTACAAAGTAATACTGGTTTGCTGTGTCTAATGTTTGAAGCTGCAGGAGCAAATAAATAGTAATATGAGTGACATACTGACAGGAGCTGCTGTCTTAAGAAATGTCAGTATGTGTTGGAACATGCATATTTCCCTGTTCAGTGAGCAGACTTGGCATCAACTGAATCACACAGAATGAGGTGGAAGACTGAAATCAAGAACTTTATAAAATGTTGCAGCTTGAGTACACTGAAAATTTAAAACAAACTGATCTTCATATCCCTTATTGTTGCTCTTTTCAAAGTTGACATCTTGGACACTTCACTCTCCACCATTCCCTTCCCATCCTCACCTCTTCATATTGTTCTCACTCCTGTTCTGTCTGTCTGTTATTACTATGATGTTTTAAGCACTAAAAAGAGTTAGCCAAGATAAGAGTGACAACATCATATCTGACCTATTGCTCTCTGAATAGCCTCTGTCATCACAAACTAGTGCGAGAAAATAAGAAGATGTAATAATTAAAAACATGGGTCGTGCATCCAGAGAGAAGATCTAATCATAAGAATATGGATTGTGCATCCAGATGTTTCTGCACATTTGACTTACATGACTGTCATCTCAGATTCAACATTAATTACGGAGCTCTCTGGGGTATTGTTCCACTGTCACTTTTCAGCCCTGGTCGTTTGTTAACATTTAATTTCATTTAGACAGTAAATCTTAGATAACCATAGTTTATGGGAGGAGGTACCGAGTTTATGGGAGGAGATGGAGATGATAATGGATCTGATAATATTGATTGTATACTACGTAAGTGTTGCTACTTAATGGACTTCGTGTTGTGTTTTCAGTCCAATCAGACCATCTTGGGGGTGATGGCCATTGATGTGACCACAGCAGAGCTTGAGGCCAAGACTCCATTCTCTAAGGTAAGACATGATCATAATGTTAGAAAGTAAATTTTGTACAATGTTTGCATGCTGGCAATAATGATGGGAAATCCCCCACAACATAAGTGATGTTTCCCACAGTTATCATCAATGGGAAAAGTTGGACAGTATTGTGCATTCCACCCCTAGTTCCAGCCAAAATGTAACGATGTAGACATTTCCTCTTTGTACTTGAATTTGATCTTTAACTGCAAGTGAAGGGCATGTAGAATACACCTGTGGAGTTGTAAGATGTCACTTTGAAATTATGATTACAAGTCTGTAGCATCGATGTGTAATATTCTGCTGTACTTGAAAGCTGCTGTATGCAGAGTGAAGATAGGATATTCTCCTCTCTGTAAATAACCTTGCAATAATTCCTTGTAATTGTTAATGTCCATCTCTGTTATTTATGTTGGTCCAGTAGTCCCTGGCTAACATCCCTGTGACCAGGAGAGAGATAAGCAAAATGTTAGTTGAGCGCGATCTAAGTCAATGATCCAGGATAGAGAGAGGACATAAGTGTAGAAATCAAAGTCAATCATGATTAAGCTGTTATTGATCAAAGAGCATTGAAGCCGGGATGGGCCATGTTTCGTTTGTGTGAGTGAATTATCCACACCTTGATACAGTACAGCACATTTATGTATGTGAGAACTAAGAGGGATAATGGCAAATATACCATAATCTGTCAGTGGAAATGAGTAATCTTATCAGAAAAGTATATAGGTCTCAGGGGTTATACTGTATTAAAGAAATTATGAACATGGCTAAGCGTATGAGCATTGACATGCATTTAGCAAGAAAGTGTGAGTGTTTATAATTGCTTTCAGATTGGTCCCAATGGATATTCCTTTGCAATCAACCCCAATGGTTATGTGGTGTTTCATCCAAATCTGCAGACAACTGTAAGTTCTCATTGTTTTTCTTCTGTCTTTACTGTGTTATTTCTCACAGAGAAAATTAACTTGATATGGAGGAAAATAACATCAAATATGCAGTGCAGTTCAGTAAATATTTGACGATCTTATTGCTAGATAAATGCATAAACTGATTTCCTCTTTATTCTTTATGTGATTAAAATAATTGCCTCTGTTGCATGCCTAATTTGCTTAAGATTGAGTATCAGATGGATTGGTGCTAGAAATGTTACCCCATTACTTTATGATTTCCTCAGCAATAAACAGAATGCTTGCTCATAGATGCAGTTTCCTTCCTGAAAATAATATTGCTTTTTTGAACTTGTCACGGATCCATTTTTGTCAGATTATGATCTGTAGAGATGGCCTTTGTTTATTTTTCCTACTAGGGCAGATTTATGACAGAGCCGCCCAATATTGATCTGCTGGAAATGGAGGTTGAGCAAAGCAATGAGGCTCTAAGAAATGTAAGTTGATATGTAGGCATATCCGCAGCTCAGGAGACACTTCAGCTGTTGGGAGGACATTGGAACAATTTTAAAAGTTATTCTAACAGTTAATTCAGAGCAGTCAAGAAACCATATTCTTTCAGCCAGTGAAAATGAAGCTCATGTCACTAAACTAGGAATTGAGATATCAGGCACTGAAGATGAATAGCACCATCTATGTCAAATATTTTTTGTAGAACTAAAGTGAAATAATTTCTAAACACAAAATCATTGATTTTACAGGCAAATGGTCAGTTACTGTAGATAAATTTATGTGAGGCATGTTGGATGAATTAAACAGGGGAAAGCCTTTCATTCACATTTTCCTCAGTCCACCCATCTGTAAAATGGGTACCTGGCTGTATGCAGTAGTGGATATTGTCAGAAGCTAGTGATCAGTGTTTGTAAAAGACTGCAGCACTGTGCACTCCCCAGGGAGTGGATAAAGTCTTAGAATGAACAGGCCTGCTGGGGTAATAATATGAAGTTGCGTTAGCGCACAATAGCCATGATACCAGACTTAAAAACTGCATGATTATACTTATTATTATAAAATTATTCTTCAGTCATTGTTTTCTCCGAATTTTTGTCCATTCCCCCATTGCATGGGCAATGCCCTGCCATTTCAAACAACTAGACCTCAGGCCAGAACAATACTAGATGTTAAATTTTGTCACGTACTGAAATTACTCATATTTAGCCATCATTTAACTTGATTTGGTCAAAGAGCAACTTAAGCCTCATACTGACTGGCTGAAAAATATTATTAGTTAAGAAACCATATGAACAGTTCAGAAATTGTATAAACAGTATTGACACTTAAGGGTGAGGGTGCGGGTACTGAGAGTGATTTTCTAAACGCTTTGAGATAGGCGATTTTCATGATGATATTTGGACTCAGGAGGCCAAAATTAGTAGGAATCATATAAAAAAAGTGTGTACATCTTCTGGTTGCCATGGAAATGCCGCCATTTTAAATTTCAGTGTACTTAAATCTACCATTTTCAATATGCAAAGGCTCTGCCAGTTTTCATTCAATTTGTATGAAACTTTGCTGTGTATTAGTTCAAGTCTATGTCTATAGACGGTAGGATCAGATTTTTGAAAAACGCCTTTGTTTTGCTACAAAAAATTTTTGAAAATGGTGTGTGACAAAAATACCATTTTTCACAAATTTTCTTGCAAAAATTGACCAGTTCAAAAACTACAGCAGATATCAAAAATCCGTTCCTAGGCCCTATGGGCAATAATACAAGAGTGTTATATACAAAATATTATGCCAATCGATCCAAAAATAAAAAAGGAGATGCAAAAAAAAACGGTACTAAAAGTAGAGTTTTGAGATAATTGCATTTGAAAATTTCAATACTAAAAAATTTGAATAATTGATGAGGAAATACCTCAAAATATCCCTGGTTGGTTTGCAGGGCCTCCCTCCTTAGCCTCCCTTTCTTGCCTGGACTTTTCTTGAGCTGCAGCCCGCATTTTTGCGAAAAAGTTTATTTTACTCCAACAGTAACGCTATAATAAAAGCATGCATATGCTTACACACGGGTCAGTGTTTGTTTATGTGAACTGTGACCTAATGACCCGGCCAATCAAAACGCTCGTTAGCAACCGGTTCCCACGCTGTTTGTTTGGCCAGCCAATGAGAGGGCGGAAGAGAGACGAGAGGCTTGAGCTTGCGTACTATTATTACAACGGCACCATGCAAAGTAGGTCACTGTAGTATTTTTCCACATTCTACATGGTCTGCTCATGCGCTTGCCTGGTCAAGGGTGAGGGTCATAGTGACTACGCCATGGCACATTCATGTAGTTGAGATGTAAACGAAGGTATCGACACCAGCACTTTGTTGATTATGGGCGATTAGATGATTGTGGCAGCAGATCAAATTAGCTCTTTTTGAGCCATCTCAAGCTATTTTCCTGTCAATTTACCATGACCTCCCCGCCTAAAACAGCCATTATGCAAAATGTCAATAAGCTTCATGTATTCGTAAAGTCAAATGGTTGAGGTACTTGAAAAACGCAAAAACTCAAAATCGATATTTTGAAGCGAAAATTCGATTTCAGGACCCGCTCCCCCCCTTAAAGACAGTGTCAACAATTAAAGATGCATATCAACAGTTGAGACAATACATCAGTGTTGAAGATGGCATACCAATGGTTAAAAAAGTAAAACAACATTATTAGGAAAGCATATAAGTAATTTAGAAGACATGGTGCTTCAGTGCATAGCAGAACTGTAATGGCCTTTTACTGCCGGGAATAGGAAAAGGGGACATTTAGGAGGTTTTTTTTGTAACATAAGGCATATATGCTGCATAAAGAAATTTAGATACTTAATGTAAGATGTAACAGCTGCCTTTATTATTTTGCCTTTTGCAGCTGAGAACAAACATGATTGTTGGTCAGACCGGTGATGCTACCATATCCACACTTTTTCTTGCTCCAAACAGGGTAAGTAAAATTTTTAATAATGTGCAAAGTGCAAGCTTTGTTCAGAGATCCTGGTACTGATTATTTTGTTAATGACATATTATGTATCTAGGCTGTTGTTGGTAATTGGATATCTAGAAAGTCAGATTACTGGTGAAGGGAGGATGAAAAGAGAAGACGAAATCAAATTTTAAAAACAGGGAAGGAAATTGTTGTAGTAAAAGACTTTGCCATGCCTGCCATTCTTTACCCACATACATGATATAGTTCAAGTGAATGATGAAATGCATTAATCCCTTCACAATTTATGACATACATGGTACATCACAAATTCAGTGCTAAGAAGCTGTCATGATGCACCAAAAATGGCATGAAGTCAGCTGATTTTGCCATTCACCAAGACTTCATGATATATGCTGTATGTTGCTTTTCAACACTCTATTGCAATGATAGCAGGAAACCAATGAAAAATTAAAAATCCATGATTCCAAAACATAGAAATAGACATTTGTGTGTCTGTTAAGAGGTTTAGGAAATGATACTTCTACTTGATTTTAGCACACTCTTTCTGTGTTTTTCAAACACACTACATGGAGCCTGGAGTGAGCTACAACATAGTTGCAAAGTGACAATGCTGGGCGGTTTATTGCTGTCAGCAAGTTTTAGATCATCTGATGAATGAAACTGACAGTGATTTAGATGATATATAGACTCAGGATCCCAGTATGAACTGTCAAAATCCCATGTTACCTGGAGTCTTGTTTCTGATGATAAGGTTCCACCAAGAAAAGCAGGAAAACCAGATTCAAAGCTATCCAAATCAGTTTTTCAAGATCTTACACAAATTGCACAATAATAACTATAGATAGATCAAAGGTGTCCATTTCCCTTCACATTGATATCCAACACTTGGGTATTTTTTGATCATTTGTGACAGATATTGACAACACTGTGAACATCACTACAGAAATTTGTGAAAATGGGTCATCCTGGCTTGACTGAGCAAAGAATGCAAAACCTAAAAAAAACTGACATCACAAAGGGGTTAACTTTGAAAAATTTTGAGATCTGAACAATTTATACATCTGGGTGCATATGCTCACCTTATTCCTGTTTTAGGTGACATACAATCTTAATTTTTCTCTGCAGCGTTATGTATCATATGGACAAGCCAAGTATGGGTACACGCCTGTAGATAATACGACCTTCAGGTAAAGAACTAAGCAATTATTAGTGCAGTTTGTTGTAATCAAGTGAATATGTGTTTGACATGGCCTTATTCAGTACCTTTGGAAGACTGTAATATGTAAGAAAAATAGGTTACCCAGCTCTTTTTAGCAAACAATGTTTGTGCTATCATTTATTGTCCATTTTAAATTGGTATTTACCATGGAAATGGTGGTTGAAATGTCCAGGCTCTGATGGCAGTTTATAGATTCTCTACCCAACGGTGATTTTTTTTTTTTGGAGGGGGTTGGGGTGGAGTGTAGGGGTGAGAAGGTGGGGAGGGTGGGGTTGGGAACTAAAATTAACTGCTCTTTTCCCTTCATTCCTAAAATCATTGCCTTCCTCTGTCCATCCAAGATCAATACACAATATTTGCTTTCAGTTCTTTTCTGCTATCTTTTTGCCCATTTTTCTCCTTCACCCACCCCTTTTAACACACCATCTTCCTTGCTTTCTCCGTTGCTCTTTCTCGTCTGTTTTCGCCCCTAAAATAGCACACCTCTTCCCTTAAGTTTGCGCTTAGAGCACATTCCACTCACCTTTCTCAGGCTTTTATTGCACCCCAAAGTATATATATCTTGTTTCTCTACGGCAGGCTGGGACTGTGTGTACCCATTTACCAAAAGAAATATTTGAAGTTCACAGCCACTATGAGCAGCTTGGGTATGTTGAAGTTTTAGCTACTGCAGAACCTTTATCATCATATTTAAAAAGATTCACATGCTTTTTGTAAGTCCCCTCATTTTCAAAATCATAATTTGTTCACGAAATTGGCCACCTCTCAAGCTCACAATTATAGGCTGATGTCCAGGAATTCCAAAGTCCACAAAGACCCACAGTAGTTAGCTGCATGATTTTAAGTAGAATTGTATTGGTGCTTTTGGAAATGCTGATCTTTATTATCAGAATCACCTGAGGAATAGTTTAAAAGTATACGGGATGGAACTGTAAGAAAGACATCCTTCAAAAACTTTACATTTGACATGCCTATCTGAATATATGGATATGAACTGCCTCAGTTTGAAAAGAACCTCTTCAGATTCCCTTGTCACCAGTGTAAACATGATAGAAGACTGCTTTTAAATGGTTTGGTCATGAAGTTACTTTCATTACAAATGTAATAAAATATGTTTTGCATTGTATTTTCCAGACTGGTCAATTGCTGAGTCAGATGCTTTCAAAATTTTAATTGCCCCATGGTAAGCAGCAAGGAGCAGGTTATCTTCAGTGTAGTACTGCTGAGAAAATGAGAATTCATATGGTTTGAAGGTGTGGTCCAGAATGAAAAACTATGAAGGAGAAAGCATGAAGTGTCGAAGAAGGAATACATAACTAACTGTAACAAGTGCACATTTTATTTTAGAGTGGTACTTATTTTATCATCAATGCACAGTTTGGTTTAGAGACCTCTCAACCCAATCAGCAAGACATAATTCTTACAGTAATCCTTACATTGTCAGCAAAATGTGATTGCCCCATATTTGCACATTGCTCTTTATATATACATTTTGTCAGTATGTATAGAGTAAATATGATCATGAAACACTGCAACATCATAATGATATTTTTATGTTTTCTATTAATTGTCAGGTGAAGCAAACAAGATAATGCTCGTGAATCTGCATAACTAATGTCTTCATACAACATAATGAAATAAACATTAATACTCAGTATGTTTTGCAATGATAAACTTGGAGCAAACAATTTTGACCATAATCTTTAAGTAAAGACTGTTTACTGGAAGATCTATATTCATAACTCTTGACACCTGAACATCTGTGTTTTCATGTAGGGATTATCACAAGAATATGTCACGGCAGAAGGGTCTGACTGGAACCCTGGCTGATATTTTGGCCCTGCTGAAGGAAGATCCCGACCCTAAAAATTGTAAGTTTTGAGTTGTTGAGACTTAAAATTATTATATTATTGGTGTTTAGCTGATATGTATCTACCAATACTGAATTGTAAGTTTTGAGTTGTTGGTGAGACTTTAAATTATTATTGTATTATTGGTGTTTAGCTGATATATATCTACCAATACTGAGATCATAACACTGATAATGCTAGGAACAATTATACAGTGATAACAATCACAGGGAACAGCATGTATTCAGTAGCACTGGATCACCATCGTAATTGTTAATGTTCGTGTAAAAGAATTGAATATAGCAGAAACTAGCTCTGTTGTCATCATTTCACGGGCATACTAGCCTTATGAACTGCTGACAGCCATGAAGCTATCCTTTCTATCAGATTGTTGCCAGAACATGTTAGTTTTTATGTTATGAACCAGTAATGAGGATATGTTGTCAGACTTTGGCTGTGTTTGAGTCCTTTCTTTCTTACTTGTAATTAGTTTCAAAATTGCTGAATCCCCTGAAGAATAACTTTTGTCTGAATATTGGTCATTTTATTTTTAGATTTATACTGTCCTGTATTGACATTTAAATATGTGTTCAAATTTTTACCTTTTAAATTGGATCCCACCATTTATTTGCTCTACTGGCACACTGCTTGTGGTTTCCTTGTCTGTGTACTAAATTTGTATCTTGTGGACATATTAGTGAGGCAGAAAACTGGCATCATTATCAGCAAGGTGTTTCATATTCCTGATGATAAAATTAGATGTGATTTTGGATCATAATGTGGGGCACTTGGATGTTACAGTGGACTTTTTTGTCTAGTGAGAAGGAAACATTCAGCTTAAATTCTTTGGCAGTGGATGCAGGAGGCTACATTGTCATAAGGAGAGTTGCATGACAGGAGCCACTGGCACAATTGGGTATCATGCTTGTCTTGATGGATTAAAGATAGCAACCTATGAAACCAACTGCACTTTATGTTTCAGGGAATGAGGAGTTACTTTATCATCTTTACTGGGATATCAGCCATACACAGAATTTCACTCTGAAAATGTATTTGAAGGAGAAAGTGTAAGTTTATGCTCCTTATTACTTTCTTATTACTTTCATGTTTGCATGTAAGATCTTCACAGCCAGTGTGTCAGGGCATAAGACTGATATTTCGGGATATAATTAATTTCTTTATGTGCTGTGGGATGTCTTTCAGCTTTTTTCAGACATTGTTATGAAAATAAAGTATATCTAGCATTCATAAAGAAATTCCAGTCAAACTCTGGTAAGCAATGATTGTTCCAGACACTACATTTAAATTCACTTTACTAAAATTATGTATAGCCTAGTATGATTGGATGCTCATGCTGTGGAGTATAATATGATACATGCTGGCATTAGGTCTCTGCTGATGCTGGCTTCATTCTAACCTGTCAATAAGCAGACACCTGAGATCACATGCCAGGTGTTGCTCCAGCTCCTTTGGGAGTCAGGAGGTAAAAATTGAAGAACGTCTTTAACAGATTGCTCTGTTCCAAGATCTTCTGTTGTTTTTTTTTTTCAGTAATAAGAAAGTTTTCCATCTCTTGTACATTATCTTCAGGTGTAAGATCAAAGCTGACTTATTTCTCATACTGTATTTCTTCCAGGCCCCCAAGCCATAATAAATAGACCACACATACACATAACATGACATGTGAAAGGTTCATACAGTTACTTTTGTGTTTATTTTGATTGGATGGGAGTAAGGACTGCCTCTTTCATGATCTTCACATGTTTGTCCAAGCACTCGTGAGCAGTGATGTCAACCTACTCACTGCCTCCAACACCTAAGTTGTCATCATTAAAGGGGACAGGGGTAGATATTGTTTCACAGCCTAAACAAATCCACATTTCTACAAAACTCTAAACTGTGTACATTTTTCCTTTGCTTGATCATTTTTGAGAAAACCCTGCTGGAATGTCAGAATTTTCACCATACTTGTGCTGCCATTACTGTACTGTGCGTTAGAGTTGGGCCGATCCCTGATTTTGAAAAGTCGACTTGGCTCGATCTTTTGGTGGCCCGGATCGTAAGGATCGATTAAAGCTCGATCTTTAAAACTCGAGCTTTTTCGGTATCAGAGAGAAAGAAAGTCCGCGGTAAAGGCTGGTAATGCAGCCATAGGATCGACTAAAGATCGAGTATAGCGGCTTGCAGCTGCACTAGTGATCTGTTTATACAGTGTCATCATAAATTACATTCCTAGTCTCAACATTCTCGCATGCTCCCTATTCTCCGCCACTATCACTACCGCCTTCCCTTCCTTAGTTTCACAGTTCTTATTTTGCCCTCCTTCCCCTCACCCCCACCCCCCTCCAAAAAAAAAAATTAATTAGTACGCATACAAGTAGCGTGGCATTGTTTTTTTTCGGGTCTTCTTTTGACTTCTGGGGGCCGTTTCATTTTTACTTCAGGTTGTTTTTTTTTTCAGTCATTCAGTTATTGTTTCATTTTATTAGAAAGAGCAGTCTAGGATAGGTCCTATCAGTTCTTTAGTAACTGAATCTCATCTGGCACCCGAAATATTCACATTCATATAAACACATACACAAACATACACACACTCACACACACATAGTACCTCACAAATCAGAGCCCTTTGTTACCCAATTAGCATCGACGATACCAAACCAAACTTTAACACTTAGTCACGATCCTTCTCCTCCCAGCCCATTCCTGCTATCACTGCTAACCCTTTCTTAACATAAACAATCTCAATTAAATCTAATTAGATTGTAGGAGGTGCGACACTGCTGTGGTAACTTCACGCTGAGCATGTGGCTCGATTAATGTTGAATGAATCGAGCCGCAGGTAAAGATCGACTCGACTCGATCTTTTGACTTGAGCTGCCCAGCCTTACTGTGCGTATCATAAAGTGAGTAAAGCTAGCAGACGAATTGGTGTGGCCACATACTTAATATCTGGACTAATCGTCTGCTAACCTATCTGGCTTCTTGACATGATGCAGTAGGAGAAATGGCAGCACAAACAGGGTGAAAATCCTGACATTCCAGCAGTATTTTTTCAGAAACAGTCAGGCAAAAGAAAAAATATATTCCTTTAAATTTAGTAACAAAATAATGTGAGGCAAATTACTACCCCTGTCCCTTAAATGATCACCCATACATCAGTAAATTGGTAATTTAGAAGTCTCATCTCTGAAATTTCAAGTTTGTTATGGGAGGGAGAGGGGACTCTAGCATTTGAACCATTTTCTGCATTTCTTCATATCACTTATGCTTTCTGGAGAAGAGAACCTGTAGATTTGTGGTTTTACATGTTTGGGGGCAGTTCCTTAATTTGATGCCATCGGCTGTAATGTTTATGCAGCACAATCCATTAATATATTTTCAGTTCAGACAGTGCAGGTGCAAATAAAACAAATGAAACTGGCCTGTTTGATGATGATGAAGAGTAAGAAATTACTGCCTGATTTTTCAACCTTTATGGTGATGGGTTGACCTAGCATGTTTGGCTTGTGATGAGATTCTAATGATGATTATGTCGTTCCTAACTCATTTGCTTTGTAGACTTAATCTTTTCAAGTCGTGCCCCACAACACTTGTGTGGTACAAAATAACACCACTTCACAGAGTGCCTCCCAATGAATGTATGGCATTCAATCTGACCTTGCCTGCTGGCTGGCACGAATGTTGTTTTTCAAAATCTCACACAACATAGCAAACTATAGACAACACATTCTTTCACACCTGGGTTGGTTCCACATATTCTTTATTTACCAACAAACAACTAGTCTTATGCAAAAAAAAAGAACGTCTAAATTTTAATTACCTTAGCCCGTCATTTAATTGAGAACATTTCCAATGATTTCAGAGTGATTTTACTTACTGACAATTCATGTACCTCTCTGCGGTGAACATGAATGAATTATGAAACCAACACCAGGAGCAGGAATAAGAATGACAATTACAAAAGTATGTCCACATGATTTTTAACATACTAATACAGGAAGAGTAATCACCCTCTTTGAGCAATGGCACATGTTTACAGTTTATTAAGGTTTTAAGGTTTGACTAGCTATAAAAAGCGAAGTTCATGAAACGTTTATTCGTAAAAAAATCCATTTGTTGAGGTGAATTGAATTAGGAATGGTATTAATCCAGGGATGTTACACCTTAGGTATATAATCATTTTTGATAATGCAGAGATTTTATGTATCAGGATTTTTATTACATGGCATTTAGCTGAGGGACTGGAGTCCACATGGTGCTGAATGGGTGAAAAAAGATTTATGCACCTTAAGAATTCATAGTTGATAAACAAAATATGGGTTTCATTATTATAAATGTTCTCAGAATCCATATGTTGCGCACAATAGAATCTGTTTATTGTAAACCCTAAGAATAAAGTTAATCTAGTTTATATGCTTATATCTCTACTTAAAAACAAAATGAGTTGGCAGAATTGACTTTTTTTGCTGGGTGAAGGTGAGACTGCAATCATTGCATGCTTATCCTAACCGCATTAAACTCTCCATGATGTGTTGCAAGAAGGAATTCCATGAGATAGATTGATGACAATACAAGCACGTCATTTCCATCAGGATAACCAACTTAGTATCTCTGCTATTGCATGATTTTTCTCCAGGCTAAGCCAACACAGTTTTATTATGGTTTTGCCTGAACATGTTGCTAACAGGTTGAGGGTTGATATACTTTTATTGTATGTCATGCATGCATATAATCTTATCTTTATCATAGAGAACACCATAATACATAGCAAAGTATAGTGATTTCTTTCAAGAGAATGTTCAGTGATTAATCTCTCTAGGTTAAGCAAAATGAATACTTTTGCATTGGCATCAGGCATTTGATTAAGTTGTCTGTCTACTGTGAATGTCCTCTGGGAGATTCACTTTTCTGTAGTTTCAGAGCAGGATACTACCCACCTTTCTGCATGTTCCAGAGGCTTCAAAGATGGCTGAAACTTTTAGATTGCAATCAGATATTCCTGAGCAGTACACTTTGGTGTTTTGTTGACCTGATTTTTCAGGATTGTTTGCAGAAGTGGGCAAGCTGGTCATATTGTGGGAAATGGATTACAACTTATAGCTGTAAAAGTCCATTTTGTCAATCTAACAAACAATTCACTCAGGTCTGACCATTTGAAAATGCTAAACTTTATTGTCCTACTCATTACATTTCTGGTCCTTCAAGCATAGGATGTGATCCTGTGCTTCCCAAAATATGACTAGTAAACAGACCACTCGTCTGACAAAATTTAGACTCCAATTCACTTAGGTCCATTTAAATTACGTCAGCACTGATGATTAATTCTTCATATGCCATGCATTGTGGGTTTGGACCTGTACAATTCAAATCTTTACAAAATCTGCTTGCCTGCACTTTTCTGTTTCTCACCATCTGGAGATTATATTATGGCACACCTTTGGGTATTGCGCTGGAAGAGATGTATTAATTCACTCAGTTATTTCAGTTCATAGTTTATTACCACCTCGGAACAGTATTGTTGCACACCACTGGGTATTGCATCTGAAAAAGTGTGTTAATTCTTTGAATTATTTCAGTCAAATGGGAACTGCTAGTATGAAATGATGCAATAAGGATGTGATAGTTTTGTATTTGGTTTGTGGATTGTTAGTGTCATTAGATCAACTTCCTGAAAGCAAGGGGATAAAGCTGAACGCCCAATGTGCAAACTTTTATTTTCAGCACATGATTTATTTCTCATATTAGATAAATTTTAAAGGAAAGCCAGAACTTGAGAATGTGTGCCAGGAGAAATATCTTTTTGATGATGTCTTTACATAATCTTAGACAAACTTTTCTCATTTGCTCTGTTTTTGTATGCAGTGATGTTACAGTTAAGGCACTATGACATAATTATGTATTAGGTATTATGGTTTATATTTTGTCCTTGTAGCATGCGTTGTTTTGGGGGACAGTTTTTCCAAAATATTTCAGGTTACATGATCTTGAAAGTTGTATATATATATTTCTTTTCTTCAGAGCTGGCCAGAGGGCTGTGTTTATTATGACAAATGGTGGAATGATGCTTGTGAGCCCAGCCAGGTGAGTTAAGGATTAATTGTAAACTGATCTTAGCATACAATTTATCTTAACCATTTCAGGTGTAGGGAAAATTATGGTTTTACTCATCAAGGATGGAATTGACTCATGAGTGGTCACATGATATGATAAAACCGTTAATGTTATCAAATGCAATGGTGATGAATCTACCATTGGGTTTGCCCTTAATGAATATGCTTGTAATCAGGGCCATGTCATTGTGAGAAATACACGGCTGTTACAAATGAAGGTTATAGTAATTTACCCGGAGGATCTCACAGACTTCTTCTGTACAGAGCCTAGTGACTGTTTTAGACTGGTGGTCACAAGTCTATGTAGACTGTGTCAACTCTTCATATCAGAGATCAGATATGTCTACTGGCTTTTTAAGATGTGTGAGGGTGTTGCAGTGGAGGGCAGGACTGTTGAAACCAATGTCTATCTAAAGATGATGTTTTTAATAAATTGTGACAGCATTATAAGAAAAAGGACAAACTTTATTTCTAATTGAAACTACTTAAATTTGAGCAAGACAAAGATATTTGGCAGTGCCCTCACCTGTTTCTTGAACAAACTTAATCACATGGGACACAGAAAAATGGTGTCTTTTAAATGCTCGAGTATATAATGATGTTTGTCCATCATTCTCAACAATGACCGTGGCCTTAATATTGGATGGCTAAGTGGTTCTGATATGTCTGAGTGTGGTTGATAAGCCTTATATGAGTATGGCTTGTCCTTCCATTTTCTGAGCACATCAGATCGGCAAGGGGAACATCACGGCTATGAAATCTTTCCTTGTGGGCAGCAAACCAAAGTTGTGGTGTTTTTATGATTGTTGCCCGGCAGCTTTGGCACTCCCAGCGCCATGATGGGTAGTGATTTCTAGGATTCAATGTAAGTAAGAAGGTTTTTAAGTAAGATGAGTATATATTAGTGTTTTATTGATTCTTTACAGTGAGGCAAGTTACTTTGAGGCTGATCGAAACCCAAGAGAATCTTCAGTATACAAGAGAGCTCTTCACTCAAATCGATGTATATTTGTGACAGACTATACTGAAGGTAAGAGAGAAGTTAATTCAAACATGACACCTTCACAGGTTCTCACTGCCTTTTTCTGACTGGTAATTGGGAATTATATGCAGTCAGCAATAGAGAGGTATAAGAGGTGTATTAGCACACAAGATGCTATTCCTTCCATCAATCAACATGCATGGAGTTAAGGGTGTCAGTCCGACTCCAGCCATCATTATAGTCCTTGGGGAAAGTCCCAGAATTTGCATTGGCACTTTGCATAAACATAAATCTTAAAACATACTCTCACTGCCTGAAACTGGCATGGCGTACATCTGACTGTTTGACTTCCTTCATGTAGTGTCAAACAGAGCCTGTGTAGGGCCTCCGTCTTTTGCTGACTTTGGAGTTGCTATAATATGCGCCTTTCTGTTCCTCTGCTTCTTAATTGTACATATTTTTTAAGGAAGAAAGATATCCTTGCAGTCTTCAGTGGCTTGGAAGGATAATGATTGTTAGACCTCCTGTAGTAATCTAGCTGCTTGTCAGCTTCTCTGTTGTATATACAAAATATGTCAGACTTTCATGTTTGAAGCAAGCTGCTGTGTGCAAAAACGTAACCTTTTGTACTTTGTGTGGAGGGGAATTAATATTTCTACAGACATAGACTGTGACAGAACTATTTCCTTCCTTACAGAGTCAAGATTATATTTAATCATATGTACTGATAGGATAAATAATAAGGAATTTTGAGAAACAAGGTACCTACGTTTTAATTAACTCAGTTTGATGGAATGTGTTATGTTTTTCTAAAAACTCATTCTTTTCTTCCTGAATCAGGCAAGAGATTGAATATATCAGCCATACCTTATATAACAACAGCATGTGGGATTGCAATCTCAGAGAAGAACAATTTGGGCCAGGAGACTGTCATAGACAAGCCGGCAGGTACAGAGCTATGAGTGTTTCTGCTGTATATTTTGATTTGTCAAGGGGCATGATATTGAGAAGTGATCAGGATGAAGTCTGCATTGATGATTAGATGAATGGATGGATGAATGGTTGGTTTCTTGGCTGTCTGATTGGATAGAGGGAGGGTGGGCAGATGGACAGAATGACAGACAGAGAAGAAAGGAGTGAGAGAGGATTTGGAAAGAGGGGATGAATGGAAGGATGATGTGACAGAGTGATGGATGAATTGAGGGAAGATCTAGACAGAGGAAAAAGGGAACTGACTGAAGTGGGAGGGGAGATAGAAGTATGGAATGAGAAAGGTAGTAGATGGGGGAAGGAGAGGGATGGATGGAGTGAAAGGGGAGGTATGAGAAAAGGAAGAGGAAAGGATGGACAGGTGATTCAGAGAATGAAAGTTGGCAGTGATGAACAAAGGCTAATGAACTGCTCAGTTTTTGAGTAGATAAGACTTGGGTGAATTGAATAAGCAAAGGTTTGTCAAATGATGACTGAGTGATAAGATAAGTGTTATTACTTGGGGTATACATACGCAGGGTTACTATTACAAACAGACGATGGAACAAGAGGCCAATCAAATAAACACAATATCATCGTCTAATAATTTCATAAATTTATTTAATTACCAAGCCTGACAGGCCACAATATATTTCTGAAAATACAAGGTACATCATATATTTAGTAATCATAAGCGTTAAGATCAGGACTTTACCTCTCATGGCAGATCCAACAGGGGTACAGATCTAGAATTCCACAAGGGTGTTAATTCTTACAACGATCATCCAAGTATCTATAACACCATTCTCTCAATAATCCTGACAATGTATGAGAGGGTTAAACTACCTGCAAATGGAACAGTAAATTTACAGGCATTCAGATGTTAAGCAGATAATAGTGCTACAGCGATAGGGTCGCATCTGGACTATTAATTATCAGGAGTCCACCGGGCTTTGCATGTGACAGCTTTGGATGGCTCTAGAGCCGCCCTGTATCACTGCATAGCTGTAGGGGGTTCCTGGTGAGTCAGTGCTTGTTCACTGAGTGTTAACTGGTCAATTTATGGCACAGATCCAATCATAATTACCAACACATCACGTGCTCAGACAGCACGGAGATGGAGTACAGGCTGGCACAGCACAGACTATAGGCCGGGTCACGTGTTCAGACAGCACGGAGCTCCTCATTGATAGAACCACAATATAGTCATTTATCCCGACAAATATAATTAATACATACTGAAATAGAGATTTCTTTGCTTCTATACATTTATCAAGCCACTGTAGTGCCCCCAGCCTGACTTTATATCAACACCAATAATAAGCTCATTTCGTGTGCTCGTTACTGCTTTCACAACATAGTTAACACTTTATTCCTGACTTTCATATATATTGTTACAAGATATCACATTACACTCTGTACTTATTATCCATGCACTGTTACTGCTCTTAGCTCATATCAGTATTTCATTCTACGCGTTCCGTGAACTGCTCACTAACTTTCTATATGCTCACAAGCACATTCAAAACATCTACAGTTCCCATTTATGAGTTCAATATTGCTTTTACTTACTTTATGGCCTGATAAAATTCACAATCAAGCAATCAGTCACCACAGTCTACACTTGCACTTATCCACACAACCTGTGAGGTGGCAATGTCAGCTTCTGAGGAGCTGGTGAATCTACCCTCGCCTTGCTCTGACATACAGTCTCCCTACCATTAGTTCACCCTCCAGTGATCCTGTGCGTTCCAGGAACCCAGTGAATCTATGTCCAGACAGACTGGCCCACCAAAAAAATATCACTTGCACACTCTTACTTGACCCCGCGTGGCCTTGTGACAATAAGCTCATGATTTCACATGGTCAGATGTGACTAGGGATGTAAATACCCAACTATGTTTGCTTCTCTCTGCTATTTTGATGATGACAGCACTTCATTTTATACTTATTGTTAGCAATTACATTCATGGTGTAGCTGTAGTGTTTCATTCTATTGTATGTGATGTAGCTTCCATGGAGTCCCGGCAGTTATCCTGTTATTTTCATTATGCGCACAATTACATCCTTGTATGAGATTTCAGTTTTCCTCTCTCGTTACCTGTTTTCAGTGGTGGGAGAGAGACTTCACCATGATGACGTGATGGCAGCTGTTTACACGGCCATTGATAAAGCCACTGGTCTAAATCCTGCTCTAAAGACATGCCAGGATGAAGACTTGATCTGCTACCTGGTGGATGATGGTGGCTTTCTGGTAGCCACAAACAGGGATGACTACAGAGAACAGGTCAGTTAACCCTTTCAGGCACTCATGGGTCCTTCTGTGCATTTTCGTTTTCATTATAAAATACAATAGAACCTCAGTATAAAGTGCATGAAAAAAATATGTTTATTATTGAGGGAAACTTAATATGTAGGTTCAGTTGAATAATGAAATGATAAAATAATAATTATTCCATCATGTGAAACTCATTCTTAATAACAAAGTATACTTATTAAATGAGTACTTAATGTCAAGGTTTCAGTGTATCTCTAGAACATGGAATCCCTGTACATTGATACTTTCTGTATTCTCCAAGTTTCCTCTTAGCATCACATTGATACCATTGGTTTGTTGCACATGAACAATCACACATCAGATGCAATTGTGGTTACCTGAGGTATTCACATTCTTCATTGTGATGATGGATGGGAGGCATTCATGGGTAAAACAATGACCCATTCTTTATCTACGCACAATCTAATGGTTTATCAAAACTTCCTCTGAGGCGTTCATGAGTGCTTTGTGTATCACATTTTGGATAAAAGATGGTATTGGTTTTATAATGCCCCATGAAGACTTCCAGAAATGGTCAGTAACCAATGCCAAGAAGGGTTACAGTTCATGTAATGGTCGGAAGATTTGCTGACTGGCCCACTGGCCAATTCTCTTACCAGAAGCTTTGCAATTTTATGTGATGAATTTGGAAAAGCTACTACCGTAGTAGAATGTAGTATATTTTAGTTTTTATATTCTGCATTGTTTGGACTGTTTTGATGTACTTTGAAAGTTAAATATTTAATCACATGAAGTCATGAAAGATTGGACTAATGAAGTTGTAGGAATTGTGTTGAACTTTCCAGATCTTTGAATACTAATGTGTACACTTTGATTGGGTGTATCTAGGAATGGTCAGTGATTAACATAAAATCATCAGTATTGACATAAATTTGCCGTTCGTCTCTAATTAACTGTGGAAGGCCATGATGGCATATCACTGATAGTGGATAGATTTTCAACAGTGATGGGGTAGAAGTTGACCAATGGACTGTATTTTGAACAACCTTAATGGATATGCATATGGACTGGATAGTCAAATAAAAATTTGTTTTTAATTGCACCCAGATTGGACGTTTCTTTGGAATGGTTGATCCAACAGTGTTTACTACAATGAAGGAAGATGTATTTGCCAGGTGAGTGAGTAAATGTTTGTAGGAGATGGGAATATCATAGCACATTACCTTGATCAAAAGGATTGTAATATATTTGTTCTGGGTTATTGTTTCAAGATGTTGCTGGGATGTAAGTTAGGGCAGAGACACTCTTACTACATGAGAGACTGCCTTATCTGGAGACTATTATTACCTGTGATTTCACCTGGGATGAACCACCTAGGTGGTCAAAATGGGTCAGCATTTTTGCAACAAATGCAGAAAAACCAGAAAAAACAAAAAACAAATCTTGCATAGTATGCTCTGGCCTATCTCGCTTTCAGAATAACTATGGCTCTCAGAATGACTATACTATGTTCTGGAGTTATTTAACGTTACAAGAAAATCATAAAAAATATTTGACAAAACTATGTGATATTGATCTAAATTATCACAATTTTAAATATGCTTTCTTAAAACAGACCAAAAAAAAATAACGTCAGCAAACATAGGGTTAATTATCCTTTCTGTACATACAACCTGTGAATTTCTGTTTCTTTCTCACTCCAGAACTGTACAGTATGATTTCCAGGCAACATGTTTGAGACAGCAGGACACTGTCAGCGCAGGCTTTAAGGACTTTCACATTGTGAGTGCAGATAGAAATTTCAGTTAAAATTTTCTTTTCTTTGTGTGACATAATGTGGCAACCTTTAAAATTGCAAGAATATTATGAAATCAGCCAGTCAATTTCATGGCCAAAATAAATTATGTTAACACATCAGTATACAGCTAACATATATCATGTCGTAACATAGAGCCATGAAATATATTCCTGGAAGATTTTCTATGAAACATATACCACCTGGCTCTGTGGGTTACATAGATTGTTAACAGAATTGTCCACTCAGATGTCTTTTTAGATCTTAAACTGAGTAAACAATACAGGATATGTGGAAGCAATCACTTTTCCCCTCTTCTTCTGTGCAGCTGCCGACATAGAGTACATACACCAACCGCGACAAGTTTAAGAAAGTCACTTCATTGTGGCTGGCACAATCGAGATAGAACCCTTCTGATTCGACCGACACAGTTGCTATAAATTATAGAACATGACCATAAAACGAAACGGGGTCAGTGCAAGAAGGTTTGGAATTTATGATGCGGGATTCCTGGTCAGTGCGACCATATTTTCTAACCGCATCCGTTAAATCCCATTAAACGCGGTGATGCTTTCTGACCACAGCACTCTTCTCCTTGTGCACACGGCACACGAGTGGAACATCATGCCTCTGGGCACCCCCTCCCCCCTCTTTGCATTTTTGTTTGAATTTAATGGCTAGATCTACACTTTTGTAGATCTACTCCTTCCAGAAATGGCATAAGCATCTAAACCAATGCTTTCAGATGGTTTGAAACGACGGAATAGAAATAAAATCAGCTCATCTTGAGTCAACCAGAGTTCGAATCCAGTAAAAAGCTTTGAGATGGCCCTTCATCACTCTTTTCGCATAAATAAGTGTATGCTGTTGATTTGGACAACAAATTCACCCAATGGGCTGATAGTTGATAGTCTAGATTTATTTCTGTGTTAAGTGAGAATAGGGATAAAAAGTCATAGGACACTGACAATCAAAGAAGGAAAAAGTTGAAGACGGAGGGAAAACATGAGAAATAAAAAACACAAAAGTCACTGAGAGTAGATCTACATAAATTTGGCAAGAATGCAGGTAATGTGTTGGATTCTATTTATAATTAGAAATGTAATACCAAATGGATATTGATTCCAAGGAGCAAATAAATTTCCATACAAAATAAAAAGATTTGAAGGCTAAGGTAATCACGTCATGTTATGTACAATTATGCACAAATCAAGATCTTTGGAGCTCTAAAGGCTTATTACCACAAAAATTTGAATACAAATTATTCTCGGCTTTGGTAGAGCTAGATTCTACCCATAAACAGAAAGGCATTGGAATTTAATAAGACATTAAATGACTTATAATATAAACAGATAGCAACATTAAACTAGTTTATATAAGTGCCACGCTTGCAAGGCACTATTGATATTAAAGAAAAATTACCCTTTCACCGCTGTCTCCTTATTGCTGCGGTCTGAATCACACAAGAATTTACTGCCTTCTAACTGCGGCACCCCTGCTACAGCCTCATTTGAGCGACAAAGCGCTAGTTTTCACCTTTAATATTGATCTACAGGCATCTTTAAATATTTAAAACTATAATTCTCAGCCAAAATTATAATAGGCAGCACAACAAAGACCAAGAAAAGCACTTACCTGAACTTATAGAAAATTTATTTTTGATAGGTATCAGGTTCAAACTTTTGTAGTGCAAAAACAATGGGAAGCAGGAAGTTGTCATTCACGGAAGTTAACTCAAAATGATTATAGAGTCACGTGGTGTAAATCAAAATGTTGGAACAAGATTATGAATGATGTTATGAAAAAGTGACGCGGTAGGCTTTGGCAGATATACTCTCTCTCTCGTTAAGCCTACTCAAAGCAACCGATTTACCAGTGCCTTTTTAAAAAAATATGTACCTGTATGATACCTTTCTATTTTCTCCTACCAGCCATCCTTCACACTGTTGTTTGATGTCCTTAATGCCGGATGGTGGACCAGTAAAGTCTCTTGGTAAGTTAAGAGTGACAAAAACCATTGGAATTTTGTAATAGGTGACAGTGTTAATTTCCCCTGCAGTGAGGGATGGGTATGAAGGATTGTCATAAACTTCACCCTAATACTTATGCCTTTTGGAATTAGATGATTTACTGTTTTGAAATTTGATGACCCACTAGTCCAACATGTCATAATGTTGATATTTACTGCAACTTTATATCTTAAAGTAGGATTTGTGAATGCAGATGAAGATAATTGTTCTGATTTTCTCACAATTAAGAGGTTCATTTTTTTCTTGAGAATATTATAGATCTTTGAATGATTAAATTTGCAAAAAAACAAAGTAAAGCTCCCCTGAGATTTAGGTCATGTACTTGGCAAATTCATTTTCTGTTATCTGTTTTTTAATTAGTTCATTTTGAATATCTACGTTGATCAATTTTATATGGCCTCTGAGCTCTCACTCTGAGTAATTTCAGAGCATGTTTGCTTCTAATACATCATTGCTCTTTATAACCTTGCTGTGAGAATCAAATCTGAAATGTGATTTAGACTTAAAAGTAGAATGATGCTAGTGTTTGAATCTGTATGGAGAATTTACAGATATTTGGCATAAAAACACATTCATAACTTGCCTAATGGAATGAATTTCTTATCTTCAGGGCATTCAGCAGCTTTAATGTGTACAGGTATGTTCAAGTTTAGGTATTGCTTGATTTTATTATTTGATATATTATAACCACTGTGCATTGTATGACAAATGCATTCTTCATAAAATGATATTTTGAAGTAAAACTAATCCTAGTCCTAGCTGCTGGATTGGAGAGGACTGGCCTTTTTGAATGTTATGAAACATATAAACAATGAAAGGGAGTTTTCAAGACTTTGCATAGTACAACAAAAATTACCCCACTCAAAGAAAACAAATGTTTGAACACATGGTGAATGTGACTGGTCTTGATGATGTCAAATTAACATGATCTCACATTTCGAACACACCAGTCAGAAAGGGGCATAATTCAGTGCAGCCAGTGCTGCCAGCATATGATGGTGCTTTCACTAACAAGTGTTTTTTTGTTATGCTTGAATCCTCAGCTGGCTCTTCTCTTCTTCTACTGGAGTTTATGGTAAGTCTGCTATTTTAAAGATTTTTTTTTTTTAGTTTTAGGTTACACAACTAAGTTACTTGAGTGTCATCCTGAGGTAATGTTGTCAGTGAGAGAAATGACTTAGTAATTTAGGGAGGAAGGAGAGAAAGAATGTAAAAACTGGATGTATATAATGGTGAGGAAAGAATGTGCAAAGCTTGCAGGAAACTTGAGGAGGATCCATAACCAAACAACAGCATAGATGAGTAGTAAAAAAATTCTTTACTTTGTTTTGAATCAGGGAACTCAGCACATACAGAACTGTCTTGAATCCAACGGAGTTGTTTCCATCAATAGGCCAGTAAAAGATTTCCATCAACAAATAAACAAATAAAGGTGTTCCACTGTGATGTCTCAAGAATGTGGCATTAGTTCTTTCAGGAGGATTTATGAGGAATCGATACAAAGTAATGTTTTAAATCTGGTGATGTGAAGATTTGTTTCATTCATTCCAACGCCAGTGTTACTGACCTGAAATGCAAGCTCCTTATCTTGCTTGTTTTATGAGTTTTCACTTTGAGCCCATTGTGGAGATGAACAGCATAAAATATAATTTACTGTAATTATATAATAGCATGCACTGTTTTGCAGCTGATGATGATGATGAAGAGGAAGAAGACAAAGAGAAGGCCTGTGTCGAGGCTACTGAACAATACTATGTAAAACAAAGCATGAGACGTTACTCTGGAGGTGCACAGTGTCAGAATTGTACACGGTATGTAAAATTAAAAATTTCTAATCCATTTGAAAACTTATTCAGTTTGCTATGGCAGTGACATAGAACAGTTAAGACGAAAATGGAATAGTTGAAATCTTTTGACTAGGAATATCCATTGTACATCCACAAAATCCCATGAAGGGCCTTTTTATTGTATGTCATTGGCCTATACATTTTTGTAAAATAGACAAGACTAGAAATACCATGGTCTTCACTAGGCACAGAAGACATGGTTTTCTAATATGATTTGTTCATCTTACTTCACAAGATTAAAGTCACACCAAACTGGTTGAGCACAACTGTATTTCTGATAAATTGATAAAGTTTATATCAATAACAAAAGAAACAATAATGTTTAGTCTATAAAAGATCAGACATGACATTCAAAAATGTCATTTGATAATACAAGACATTATCGGAGGCTAGAGTGCTATGGCTTAAGGAATGGTAGTGTATTCTTATGACTGACAAATGTTAGTCTAAATGGAAAATGGATGCTAGAGTATTGGCAAGAATCACTGCTTTGCTAAATGATGCTAGTAACATATAACACACATCACAAAATATAAGAGATGTGAATAGCTGAGATGGTACGTGACATAAATCTGTAAATAAGTAAGCTAGGCTGAAGCTTATAAGAAAATAATCTTATAAATTTTTTTTTGTGAGCATATTTTAAAAAAAAATATTCTTATTTGCCTCTGTACACATAGATCAGAGACCCATCCCATGTCTGTCCTTACAATAACAGTTGAAAAACTTGTGCTTCAATGTGGACGGACGGACACGCACGCACGCACGCACGCACGCGCGCACACACGCACGCACGCACGCACACACACACGCACGCACGCACGTGTATATATGAGGTTTCACCATCCTTCTAGTCTTGATACTCAGGATTGAGACCTTATTTTTATTGAAGTATTTTATTGGCTGTAGCCAATCAACAGACTAAGATGATTAGTCTCATGGCTTATCCAGTTTATACACTTTTCAAAATCAGGCAAGAGATTTTTGTAATAATTTGATTGTCTTTCATACTTTTCTGACCACAGTCATCTACAGTATGTTAACTTGGTAAGTGGGGATAATGATGATGAGGCAGAGAAATAATACTTCCACAGTCCCAGTTCACACTTAATAAAAAATTTGCCCTTTCTGTTTGCAGCAACTACACGGCAGTGAGGCTGAACTTGACCAGCTTGCTGTTTATTGTCACTGACCCCTTGTGTGAAGAGTGTGAGGATCAGTATCCGCCTATTTCTGAAGCTCCAAAAGAGATTTCAGAAACAGAGGAGGAAAACCTTATATGTGAGATGGCTCAGAATCCACGCAAGAGAATACAGGCCTACACCTGTTACCATTCTGACCCCAGGGTAAGCCCGTCTTCATATCAGTGGATGGATTCTTTCCACATTTATTGCATCTCCTTAACCTAGGGTGATTTTTACGTGCTGAGCTTCAGGCCCTTTAAATTTAGAGGTAACACACTTCCATTAAAATTTATCCTAAAATAAAACATGCTGCCTGTAGTGAAACTTTCCAGTAGTATGGGTTATACAGCAAAAGCTGCTACAGTTGGGCTTTCCAAGTGAAGAAGGCTAAGAGTATGTCACAAAGCATGCTATATTGCATGGTTCCTTTTAATGAAATCTCATAACATATACTGCACATAGACCATTAGATTCTAAATTCAACACTGAAGCTTAGCTTTTTTATTTTTTTGAGCACTTGTCCCATTCATTGTTTCCTTCTCTCCCACTACAGGAAGATGCATCAGAGTGTGGTTGTGCAGCACTGCAAGCCTCAAAAATATCCATCTTTCTTGTCTTATTGTCAGTGATGTGGAGATGGATGTCTCTTGGGAGATGACAAGCTCAAGCTGAATGATACATATTCCTGCAGTTTTTAGCACAAGTCCACTGAGAGCAAACACAGTGCAGTGCATATCAGTTTGAAATGAGGGAAATACAGTGTCTTCCCCCTTCCTCTCCTTTCTTCTAACAAGACTGTCTTGGTTTCTTCAGACGAATATGCATTTTAGTATCTTAAATTTATTTAAATATTGATTGGTAAAATCCAAGAGACAATATGTTGTTTGTTATTCCCTTCTGTTAAGTTAGTCTCAAGCGGACCTCATATGACTTCATGTGGGTTACATCCCCAGCAAACCTCTGGAGGAAATGCAATTTCAGTCAGCATGTGTATCATCCTAGCATCTAGTGAGCTGGCCTATTGCCAGATAATGCAAGAAATATGGCTCCCACATGGATTCTGGAAACTGGCACCATATGCTTTTTGCTGGAGTGCAGCTGATCCAGAATTTCTTGCTTCAGTTTCATTTATCGACCATGACAGGACTAGAAAGAGCAGAAGTGAGTCTTTTTGTTTGAAGGTTGTGACAAATTGCACAAGTGATTTACCTTTGCCTGCTCATTATGTTTAACTTACTCTTGTCCTGCGCAGACATCCTTATGGATGGGAAATGGGTCTAGCTTTTTATGGAATTGGTTTATAGCTTACATCCATAAGAAGTTGAACAAACATATGAAGATACCATGTGGAATTATAGTGAAAGAACATACTGGTAAGTCCAGATACTATGTAGACTGCCATGAGGCAGGTAGAATGCTGGCTAGTCCATTCCCACAGTTTATGGGATGCTGGATTCCAGTCAATGTTGGTTAAGTCTGCGCTCTTCTACTACTTTTTTGGTCAAACTTTCCAGTGAATATTACTTTGTCATCCTTATTTAGATGAAATGATTTTAAGTTTAATCAAGTTTAGTTTATACAATTCCCTCTTCTCTATTGAAATGCACTGCATTCATTGTGCGTATTCCCTTCCACCGCTACAACGCATGTTCATGTCACCCTCTGTCATTTATTTGTTCCTTGATTGTGATAACATTTGGCAAAGAAACTCTTTATTGAGTGAAAGCCAGATTCTGTCTTGAAATCACAATTGTGTGTGAGTGCATTTTGTTTCCTTTCAGTATATTTTCATTGGAGTAGTTATTAAATCTCTGTGAAACATATACTTTATAAAACAATACAGTCCTCCCTCTGTTTGGTGCTCCTTGTGTGTCACATGAGACAAGTAAATATACTGATCGTAGGCCTGATGCAGATCTTGTGAGGTGAAGATTTATAATGTGAAGGGTGATTTGTCCATTGTCAAAGTATACATTGAAAAGCAACAGGAGATTCTACCAATAACATTGTGATCTTTTCTATTTTTTGGTCCATGGAGAAGAAATGAACATATTAGTTCTGCTTTCTCTTAGTTAGTCTGGATCATTGCAAACAAAGATCTAGGTTATGAGAAGGGAAACACTGACCTACTGAATGATCTGACAAGAGTTACTACAAGACTTCAGTGAACTCTGACCTTTTGAGCTATGCTGATGTGTACTGAGATATTTGTGGGCCTATGGCATTGTGCCCAGTGATGGGCCTTTCAAAATCTTGTTTGTAATTAAACAGTTATGCTCTCCTCTTGTATTCTTCGTGTATTTTCTGCCTTCATTCTTAATTTATACTTTCAGTCTGTCCTTTACCCTTCTTATTACTCTTGTTTTTTTCTGTCAAATTTATTGTCATCCCATATTCCTTCGTTCTGACCGTGTGCCTAGGATTGCAACCTCATCAACCATATAGTTTATATATCTCTGAAGCCAAGGATATATTGCACAAGAGAATTAATCCTGGATTTACCGGTTTCTGATTTTACCCAGTGTGACCTCATGAGATGGTTGATGAAAATTCCAGTAATCCTGGATTTAGAAAGAGACTTTAATACTGTTACTTGATCTTAAATACTTCAGTCTGTAATTGTTGAATACGTACCTAATCTAGGAATGCATTATTGTTTTCATTACACAAGATTTGATGGTTAATGACCGTGCCAATTTGTTGTTGGCTAAGAACAGCATATGTACACACTGAGGACAAGCAGAATTTGGCTGTAAGTAAGTCCTTCCATTTGGCTGTGAAGAATTTACCTTTTAAATTTTTTGTTGAAATTTAACATTTGACAATCCGGAGACAGTGGTATAGAAGCGCTAGTATTTATATATTTCCTTCTCTCAGTGCATTGCATATTTTAATAATCATATCAGAAATATTTTTGCTAGAGATGTTCATAGTTTTTCATCTGTCAAAAGTAATCTACATCTTGTGCACATAAGAACCCGTGATTATGAATTGTTATGAAGGTAACATAAAAGGAATTACACTTTGCAACGCTGCTTGCATTTTGTGAAGTTGAAATTTTGTATGGTTATTGAACTCTCCTAGTTCTTTATTCCTGGGTGGTGATCAAGATGTAAATTTGATGAATATGTTTTGTCATATTGCTTGTGAATGAGAGGTTGACATATAACACTCCTAAGACAGATCAGATGATGGTTTTAATCCTGTGTCACGCATATATTGATGAGAGTTGATGTGCAGCTTCTAGTTTTGTAAAGATGGAGAGTATTGTGTCTTGGGCTGAAGGAATGCATTTTGGCAAGTTAATACACATAGAGAGTGCAAGAAATTGCTACATCTCAGGTTTGAACACAAGTGTGGCTTGCTTTTGTAAGTTATTTTGAAAGTTTTAAAGTAAGCTGGATAATCGGAAAGCCTTGATTTTGATGTATCCATAAAATTGTCCCACTCCGTAGCATATTGTAACAAGTTAAAATGCCACTTTTTTAACCCTTTCAACCTTACTCTCCTACCAATAAATCCCTCTTTCCCTGGGCTCGTGGCAAAGTCATGGGTGTACAGGCCAATCTTTCAGTCTCTTGGGTACATACTTTTTAAGGTAAGACATAAATATTAGCCTCTGAAGTTCCAAGAGTTAACAGCCATGGTCTTTTGCTGCATTTTACAGTTCCTTTCCTTTTTTTCATACTGAATGGATGGTTACATGACAAAGATGGAATTTCATGCATTTCTCATAAACAACCCACATTCCCTTCAATATTATTGATGACTAATACAAAGAATATGATGTTCATGTCTTGTTTGTGATAGAACAACATCTCTCCTTCAAAATCCACTTGCCCCAGTGGCTGTGGATATTCCAGTAACAACACACCATTGTTATACTGTTCATCATTACTAACATCGATTGTGGTTGCAAACTGTACATTTGTGTTTCTTAATCTTCTTTTGAGCACTTATCCACTCCATAAGTAAGTATAGGCATTGTGATGGTGCTGTTTGAGTTTGCCTTAGAGGTGCTGCAGAGGGATGGACTGAAATGGTGTTGTAAACTGGAGAAAATCCTGACATTTTTAGTTTTATTTCTTTGCATAGAAAACAGATTTATGTAATTGTTGGTGTTAGTTGTTCCCGTACACGTGGAGCTGATTCCCAAACTGGAAGATGAATAGATTTCATCAGAAGCATTCTGTAATGTTGCATGTTTCCCTGAGGTCCTTTTCAACCACATCATATTGTCCTGTAAAGGTCTTTTTTTGAGCCCACATCATATTGTCCTGTAAAGGTCATTTAGAGGTTTATTGGAAAGCTTTGGGAATCCTCAGTCATTTTACGAATTTGATCAGATTAAAGATGTATAGGAACTCTGATAACACAAAACTCTTCGGACTGACATTTTGAGGTTGCAGAGCTTTTATCTTTTTTGTGAGGCATAAAGCAGCTGGGCCTGTGAAATGTAAGTATGCCAAAAAGGGGTTTGTATTTACAGAGTTCCAATGTACATGTAATTTGACTGTCAGATCTTCTCTTGGAATTTGAATTGATGGGCTGTGCAGCTGAGTACGGTAGTCATTAAGTCGGCAGACCACAAGTGATGTCTTATGAAAATGCATTTTGATATTAACATGATATTTGCCCTCACTGTACATAAAAAGTGATGTTGTGCTTACGTGTGAGATTGTAGATATGTGTTGTTGAGAATTTGAATGTGATGTAGTGGAAATTGGTAGGCGTTCATTTTTGGGGTTTTTTTTGTTCTTGCCATTCGCTGTACAAATTTACACAAGCTTACACTGTGACTTCAGAAAGTTAACAGTGCTGAGATGACATTACAGAGAGGCACTGGGGCAGTTGGTGTCTGATGATGCTGTAAGCCAGTTCAGAAATCCTATGCATGAACATAAGCTATAATACAGAAAATACTGCAATACTGAATAGATAAACATCCGATCCATAGTGAGCAAACAAAATTAGGAGTGTAAAGGGCAGATGGCCTGTGAAGATGATGCCCTCATCTTAATTTTAGATTTTATTTTATTTGGCTGTATTTTCCCTGGTTTATGAAACTGGATGCAAAAAGGCTCATCACTTGGGCTTCAGACTTATGCAGTCTCATATCAAATCCGGATTTTTCAATCAGTTTATGTTGTCAACAGTATCACTTCAAGACCAGAGAATTTAATGAATTTAAATGCTCCATAAGCTACTGAGTTACTGTCTTTGACATATATATATGATGTACTAGAATAAACTCTTTTCCATTATGTTTGTTGGTTAGTCATACAGTGTTTAGATAGAAAATCAGATTACTTTACTGATTGTTCTCTATTACATTTGTAGACAAATCTTATTGATTAGCATAGCTGCAAAATTTGATGTGGGCTAATCCACACTTTGTAGCGCTGAAAGTTTTTGGTTTAGTTGGACAGAGTCAAGCATCTTCAATTATTTTTATGTATTCCCTTCATTGACCCTACATAAAAAAAAACAACACACCTTAAGTGTTATCGACCTCCTGTCCCTCCCCTTTAAATCGCTGGAATTTGCTCAGGGCACAGTAAACTGGGATACTGCAGATCTCACTTCCGCCAGATTCTAACATGGATAGACAATATGCTGTCATAATAACACTGTAATTATTTTCTCTTTCCATTGTTGCTTGCGCCTAATTTATATCAGATTTATATCTAAGTGCACACTAGTTTTGAAATTTGATCCCCTGTGATATATAATCATGAATTTTACATCTCTACTTTGTATTCTATTTGGAATCTCATGTGTAAAATATATGTTCTATTATTTATTTTGTATTTTCAGCCCACCTTTAAGTTTTTCCATAAAATTTACTCATCAGTAAAAGGAAGTAGACATGTCATTAAAACAATTTCATACCTCAATAAAGCTACACAAGGCCATCCTGGTGCTGCATTCTCCATGGTGTGATTTTTCTGTATGTCTTTCTCACTCTCATTTTATTCCTGCAGACAACCCCATAGCTAATGTGTCAATAACTGACAGTGGAAAATGGATGTAAAGCTCTGTTAGATGCATCAAAAGGATACAAGTTATGGAAGCTTAGGATTTTTCATTTTGACCTCCACCTTGGGGTAAGCTTCCAACTTCCCCCTTGTAAATGATTTTGTAGGTTAATTTAGATGTGAAGTTGTGTTAACATGTTTACTTTCTCATGATCAACAGCCGTACATTTTTGGTGAGTTAGTTGACTAATTAAGCTGTGACTCATGTTTTTTTTTTATTTTCAGTGAAATCGTCGCCTCCCACATGAAAGGGCGTATTCCGATTTTTGACGGTTTTGAGTTATCATCACCAGTACGTAGTGCTATCTCAGAACTATGTTCACACGAAACAGCGTATCCCTAGCTCAAATAGTAACGAAGATATAGCATAAAATTCCTAAGGGCTTAAGCTAACTATCAATATGATCGAATCTGACGTAAATCGCTCTCCTTAAAGATGTGAAAAACAGGGATACGCCCTTTCGTGTGAAAGGCGACAAAATGATCACATGGCTGTAATTTCTTCTTTAAAAATGTGATAAAATATCAAAATGTATATAACATCTAATTGATAGGATTTATTAGTCTACTTTTTACTGGGTCATCATAAAGAGTTCATATTGCTCTCAGATATGAACTCCAGTAGTGGTAGGCACTTGCGATCAATGCAGTGCCCTTTTTGCATGACTCAGTGTCAGCTGTCTTTACCTTTTGTGTTGAAGATTGCTGCTCTTATTCTTATTATTGTGAGGTGGCTGCGGGAATTCAACGGTTGCATCTTCCTCTTGTTGCCACCAATGTAAAAAAAAAATCGGATGCTTGGGTTCAAAGTATAGCATATCATTGAGAATTTATTTGATGCTTGCTTTACGAGAGTTCAGGTTTCATTTGGTCTGGCCAGAGGAAAGGGAGAATAAGACGAAGTCCAGAGTCCAGCTGTTATTACTATTGTACTATTTTGTATTTGCACTATCAATTGAAGCTGGGTTACTGTAGTCTTACACATATTTGTCATTGAAAATGACAGGCTGACTTGTTGGTTGTGACTTCCCTGTGAGTATTTGGTTGTGGCCTTTGTTACACTGCAGCTTCATAGGCTGCAAATTTGTTGTAGAAATGAGTAAAACTCTGTAGGGCCGGAATGATTGTGTGCAATTTCTTTACATGATTTGATAGGAGGGGGATGGGTGCTATGTAAATTTATTAACATGTATTTTTCATTTTTACTTGTCACTTCTATGTAACGTGTACATTTTTCTCTCTTTGTTTTAAAGTTTGATTCACATTGAAATCTTGTCATTACTTTATCAGCTTTATGTTGGTGCGCCCATTTACTGCTGGTTTCTAGTTTTCACGTAGCTGCACTAAACTTTATCCATAGTATTAATCCCATATGATTATTGTGCGGCGTCGTTTCAATTGCAATATTGGGATGGGTCTGTGTTTTATCCTTTTTACTCGTGTTTTGAAGCTCATCATATTTGGTAAACAAAGTCTTTTTTGTATGCACATACATAACTGTAGTCATTTTGGCCTCCCTTTCTCATACCAACAATGACAGCTGGGTCAGATGATCTGAGCTTATGTCTTACAACTTGATAATGACAAGATGATATCCTTATATCTGCAGAGTTCTTTGTGAAAAAAGAATTATTCAAACTGACATTAAATTCCAAAGAGAATGGGGGATGAATTAAGATAAATTTTTGAAGACGGTGATCATTTTGTGTGTGTGTGTTTATGAGTTGCTTTAATGATTAAGGGGGGGGGGGGGGGGGGNCCTGAAATCGTCGATTTGGGCTAAAAATGCCGAAATTGGGTTATTGCTATTTTTAGATACTTTGACATCTTGTGAATGGAAATCATATATGGTCGCATATGAAAGAATCCATTTTACCTCTCAAAAATGCATTTCATTAGGGTCATCCCCTCGGTTTTCTTGGCTGATTATATGAATTTATGCTGAAATTGTCTGTTTTTGATCACATATTTTGTCTATATGCAATAAAATTAGACCTATCTTGTTGCATGCCGTTGGAAAGGAAATTTTCTCCTCTACAAGCTCAAACTCTCATTGGCTAGCCAGTGAAAATGTCGGAACGACGGCATCTCCCGAAAGCGAAACAAATTATGTCTGGCCTTATTTACATCGCTGAAAATAGCTAGGTCACGGCCTACTTTTCAATTGGAACAAGTCAATGCTGATGTTTCATTCACTCGTTTGTTTCCGGCAAGCGTGACCTAGTTATCTGATTGGATTCTTCGGTTCGGGTGGCCTCATTTCTATTTGTATGTAAACAGCAGCATGCAGGTTAGCACGTGAATACCTGACAGGAAGGAGGTGGCCAAGACATTAGCAGCCTAATTTTTCTTTGTGATCCTGAATTGTTGTGATTATCATAATGCC